>SZWC01018981.1:4838-27473 GCA_023375785.1 Penium margaritaceum | reverse complement strand
TATGCAGTCCTCATTTTTGCTGCACCAACAAGGGACAACAACTAGTTGGATGTGGACTTTCGCTTGTCCACATTGCCAGCGCAGTCTACAAACTTATTGCAAACCAGATGCAAAGGGCCGGACTGCCCTTTGTTGTCAAACCTCAGGCACGCGTGTCGCGTTGCATGCAGGTTGCAGAGGATACGCTTGACCGCCTTCCAGTGTAGAGGTCCTGAATCAGCCAAACACCTGCTCACTTGGCCCACCGCATAGGCAAAGTCTGGTCACGTCCCCACCATGGGTACACGAGGCTGCCCACCGCCAATTGGTTTGGCACCCTTGAGATATCCTCTCGCTCTGCTATTGTTTACGGTGCCATTGCCTCACTCACGTCCCAGGTTGTGGATACACGAATGCCAACTGGTTTGTAGTCCTCCATGTTGTACCGCTTCAGCACCTCGGCCATGTGTTTTTCCTGCTCCAACTCAAGCGTCCGTGCCCTCCGGTTTCACGTGATGCTCATCCCGATGTAGTACTCCAGCTCCCCCTTGTCCGACATCTAGAATCTTCTGCTCAGGTACTCTTTCAGCCACCGTAGGCCATGCAGGTCCGTTAAGCACAAAATCAAGTTGTCCACATAGAGTGCAACAATGTAGTGGAGCTGTTTGTCGAACCGCAAGTACATGCTATGATCCAAGTCACAACACTTGAAGCCAAGTTGTGCCATTAGGTTTTCCATCTTTTGGTATTAGCATCGGGGTGATTGTTTTATCCCGTACAAGGACTTCCACAGCTTGCACACCTTGTCCTCCGGCACCTCCACCTCCTCCAGCACATCGATGGAGATCTCATTGTCCATTATTCCATTAAGAAAGGTTGTCTTCACGTCTTTTTTATGGAGCTTCGTGTCCTTCGTGGCTACCATCGCAAGGATCACCCGGATGCTTCTTAACCTAGCGACCAGAATAAATGTATAATCCTAGTGCTTACCCTTATGTTTCACGTATCCCTTTGCCACTAGCTGCACCTTGCATTTCTCAACCACACCTTCCTTTGTAAACTTGTCTTCAAGAACCAATGTAAGCTGATGACCTTGGTATCTTTCGGCCTGTCAACCAGCTCCTGTGTGTTATCTTTTGTGATGGACGCCAAGCTCAATTCGATCGAAGCATCCCATTGCTCTCCTTTGGGTCACGCATGCGCCTCTTGCACAGTCTTTGGCTCCGTCAACGTATCGGCATGCACCGGGTCATGCCAATCCATCAATCGGTGCCTGCATCAAAGAGCTTCCCTACTCTCCGCTGCCTCCCACTACGGCGGGGTAGTTTTGGTGGCACCTTGTTGCTCTCCTGCGATCCCTACAACTCTCAACACTCTAGTAAATTCTCAACCGAACGGCTTCCCAAGGGTCTATTCTGCTGTGGTGAATCATCGCTTAGATGGGTGGCACGTCCAATGGCTTTTCCACCGACGCTCAATGCATACTCAGCCCGGCATGTGCGCATTGGTACTCTTTGTGTCTCATCAGATGTGTCCTTCTAGTGGATTTCCTCATCAGCTTGATCGTCATTGGAGTCCTGTGCAACTGCTGCTACCTCTACTACACTGCCACACTCCAATGTCGCATCCTCAACTTTGGTCGGCTCCTTGTTTTCTAGGCTCTTGAAGCATTCCCCCTTCTTTCAGATTCCACCATGCCCATATCATTGGTGCTGATGTAACTCCGATGCTTGTCAAATGTGACGTCTCAGGTACGGATTACCTCCTCCTTGCGCATGATGTAGAGCCGGTACACCTTACGCTCTCATAGCCAAGGAAGGGATACGACTTTGCCCACGGCTCCAGCTTGTTCTTGCACTGCTACGCATCTTGCACCATTGTGTGCGCCTTGCACCCAAACACTTTCACGTGTGCTGCACTTAGCTTTCGCCCGCTTTAAACCTCTTGCAGAGTCTGCCAACCACTCTTCTCCTCCAACATTTCTATTGGGGTGAGGTTGGTGGTCTAGCTCAAAGTACTCACAACTTCCACTCATACGATTTGTTGCAATTCAGTATCCACCAACATGGTCCATACCATGTTCAGCAGCATCTGGTTTGTCCACTCTGCCATGCTATTACAATGTGGAAAATACATCATTGATTGTTCCCATTTTATACCCTGCTACTTCAGCCATCCACTACAGCCCACGTACTTTCTGCCATTATTGTTATGTAGTGCTCTGAACTTTGAGTCAGTCTGTCTCTCCACCACGGCACATTGCTTCTTTAGGCGGTCCAAGACCTCGCCTTTCCGCTTCATGAAGTACACGTAGATGTTTCTGTTGTAGCCATCTATAAAGGTGACAGAGTAATGTGCGCCACTCTTTGACGTCATTTTGAATGATCTGTACACATCATTGTGCATATCTTACAGTATGTCTGAGACGTGATCCATGTTCTCATTGTATATTTTGTGTCGTACATTGTCCAAAATGCAAGGCTTGTACTTTTTGTGCACTGCTTAGTTTTTCGCCTCTTCTTCACCACCGATGATTAAGCCGCATACCAGTTTGCGTATTGCCATCACCTTCGTGAACGCGGGTGAGGAATGCCCCTTTTATCGGTGCTAGAGCTCCAAATCAGCTCCTCCTTCTTTGGCCAGGTTGACGGTACGCTCCTGCGAGTCTACAGAATCTGTCGTCACGGGGATGACCTTGGTCTCCAAGATGAAGAGATCTCACTCACGCTCAGCCTCCAGCATGGTTTTGCTATGATTGTCATTGCGTACGACTGCCCCCTTTCTCTTAAGGAGTACCTAGTAACCCATGTCCATCAAGCGGATAATACTTAGAATTTCTGCCAAGCTAGGTACGTGCTGCACGTTATTGATTACACACTGCACCCACTTTCCACCAACCACCACCTCCATGCCCACATCTCCTTGGCCAGCCCCCGGTTTGACCTTGTTGTTTACGACCACCATGGACTTCATGGAATCATTATAGTTGATGAACCTCACCTTCTTTACTTGGGTGTGTTCCTCCTCTTTGGAGTCAAGGCATCGTCAATTAGCCTATTTCAAGTAGTGGTCCTAAGAGCCATTGAGAAGTGCCTTATTGCGTTTAGCGTCCTTGCCATCGCATTTTGCCTCCTAGGTGCACTCATGGGCCCAATGGCCCTCCTTGCCGTAAATGTAGCTTGCACCCTTCTTGGCACCCTTCTTGTTGTTGCAATGCCCACCACCTCCCTTGCCCCCGCTTTTACCACGACGTGTTGTGGTGACAAGGGCCAATGAGGAAAACGAGAACTCCTTGGAGCTCCATCATTGTGCCACGTGGTAGATGTACTCTTTGACCGCGTCATAGGTGAGCTTTTCCTTTGTTCATCCTCCCAAGGCGGTGATGAGAGGGCTCAAACTGTTAGAAAGAGTCATGAGGAGGGTCATTGCCTGTAGCTGTGTGTCGATCTTCTACCCTATTTCATTTCATAGTGATACGAGCGGTTCGATCTGGTGCATGACAGTGATGAAATCATCTCCCTCCTCAATTCTCATCAAGAGGATGCGCTTCATTGCAAAGATTATGTCTGCAAGCGACTTGGATTGATGGATGAAACAAAGTTCTTGCCAAGCTTTGGTTGTCCACGTACAATCCCGGAAGTAGCCCGACTGCGGCTCATCCGTATTGGAAACAAGCAGCATGAGTGCCTCCGTGTTCTTTTTTACATAGGCCTCCTCCTACACTTCTGTTGGAGTTACTTTGTCAAGGACTTCCACTCCTTTCATGACCTCCAGCAGACCCTTGATTCTAAGCGTGAGCTTTCTGGTTGCATCACGCTATGTTTGTGGTCAGTGGGAAGAGTTGCGAGAAATTCACTTTTGCAAAGAGAATGATGGTGTTTCTCTCTCGTTTTTGGGCGTGGACATAAAATGATGAGGTTAGTGCTACTCTCAAGATTTCTAACCCACCAAACTGCCATGTAATTTAGTAAATTGTAGCCATTGTTACATCATTCTCAGCAGAGCACACAAACACAACCCCTCAGTTGGTTGCACACTTGATGCTCGCCTCGCCAACGTGTCCTCGGACATCAAGGATCCATCAAAATACCTTTCTCAAGGCATACATCCCTACGCGTAGTGGCGGTACCCCCTATGCTTTTGGGTTGCACTTTGATGAGTTAACCATCGACTTCGGTGATGGGGATTGTCGTTTTTTTAAACCTGTCCACGGACCTGCAGTTGGAATTTTTGCTTTCCCTGAGTAACAAACTATACAACAGAGTTTCGGACTCCGAGCCAAGATTTTGGCTGTCCCCCAGTAACTATCTATACTACTAACTCACGTGTATTGTATCCACTAGACTACTCGACAGTCTTCCGGGGGGTAATCCATCAGATGTACCTTTGTTACTCACTTCGGTGTGTTTTCCACCAGAAGTCAAATCACGGCTGACTCCCTGACCGGTAATAAGGGAGATATGAGTCAATGGTGAAATCAGGGCTGTGGAAGCTCATATCTCCCTTGTTACCTGAAGGATTCCAACGATGCAAGTTGCACCGGATTCAACAACTCGTCACATTTCAGGAGATTCAGTCCAATCTGAATTTAGAGCACTCTTCAGACGGCTAGAGTAAATGAGAGGATTTTCCTCTCTCCAATGGCTTGTCGACGCTGTTACAAATTACCCCGTGCCATGCCCTGAAGTTGCCGTTCTCAGGGTGATAGCTCTAGATCCCTGTACAGTGCATGTTTGCATGCATGGATGGATGTTTCAGAAACTAGAGGAAACGCTAGACCAGCTGCAATGTTTATCGCAGCAATCGACTATGAATTAAGGGAGTTGTGGTCCGTCAAAGTTGGGAGGTGGTGCTGGCCGTCCGGGTTTGGACGGCAGACTTGGTTCCCCCCGGAAAAATGATCCGGCGGTGACCAGTTTGACTACCACCACGCACACCATGGCCGAGGCGCCCCTTGGGGGATGCTAGTAGCAATATCCAATGGTTCATTGGAGCCATGTGCTCTTCAGAATGGCGGTCTGATGCTTCATTGGGGTCCAGGGTGCTTCGGGCGCCCGTCACTCTCGCTAGTGCTCTGTCAGGGACAGAGACTCAATGATGCACTCTGAATCGCGTATCGGGCGCTACGGTGGTCCAAACTGCATGTGGTTTGGTGCATTGGGAAGCTTGTGACTAGCACTAGAACTTTGCTGATGTGGTTCGTGTCCAGTAATCCACTCAAAATTGATTCCCAGCTCTTCGAACTGGGGGTATTCCTGAATTCTGTCAGAACTATGCTCACATAGTGTGTGGCGACCAGAAAGCACACACTTCGTCGAAGACTGCTGCCCAAAAGAGCTGTGAGCCTCAGGGTGTGGCCAGGCCATGTTGGAACCACATTTCCAGCAAAGGGTTATGGACCCACAGCCCTGACCGGTCCTAAACGTTCACGGCTTCCGCAGTGGACAGGAGGAGCGTCTTGGACATCCTCGCTGTCAACGTCTGACGACCCGGGTAGCAGAAGCGCATCATGACGCTGAGGACGGAGTCGCAGCTGATCCAGAATTACGCGGGTGGCCCTGGCTTTGGGCTGTGGAGGTGGCGCTTTGAGATCTACCTCGCACACAAGGGGCTATTCGACCCGATGAAGGGCACGGAGGTCCTTGACGAGAACACCGCGACAGACGAGGAGCAGCAGGCCTTTGCAAAGAAAAATACCGAGGCGCTCATGCTCCTGTTGGCATCTACCGCCGAGAACCAATGGGGCTACTTCAAGGGCAGCATGCTGGCTGCCGAGGCATGGAAAATGCTTTGCAGTAGACACCAATCTACGTCGCTTGCGAACTGGATCTTTGAAATGAAGCGGCTTCTAACGGTGAGGATCGAGGAGGGTGAGGACATCCTCACCGCCATGCAACATACTAAGTCGCTCACCTCGCAATGCAATGATGTGGGGTGGAAGGTCGAATCTCAACTGCAGGCGATGGCTCTCCTCATGGCTCTACCTGACAGTTGGAGCCACCTCATTACCGTCCTCGGTGGATGGGCGGAGGACAAGCTCACCTATGGCGCAGTCGCCAAGTACATCCGCAGCGAGGCGCAACGTCGCTGTGGCGGTGAGGCTTCGTCGCCCTCATTGGCCCTGGTCACCAAAATGCGTGGTGGCGGCAATGGCGGCGAGGGAGGCGGCGGAAAGGGTGGCAGCAAGAAGGGCGTCAATAAAGGTGCGTGCCACAACTATGGCAAGGAGGGCCATTGGGCCCGCGAGTGCCCGCAGGAGGTGAAGTCCGGCGGCAAGTAAGCCAAAGCCAAGAAGCCGCTCCTTAACGGCACCACAAATCACAACCTCAAAGGGGCCAACAGGCGGTGCCTGGATTCCGGCGCCGAGGAGCACACCCAAGTCAAGAAGGTGGGGTTCGTCCACTACACCAAATCTGCCAAGTCTATGGTGGTCGCGAATGACAAAGTCGAGCCGGCGGCCGGCCAAGGAGACGTTGAGGTGGAGGTGGAGGTGAATGGTAAGAAGATGTTGCGTGTCATCCGTGATGTGCAACATGTCCCCGGCCTGGCTGCCATTCTAAATGTTAGTCGCTTGACAGATAAGGAGTATGAGGTGCTCTTTTGTAGGAAAGGCGTAGTGGTGCGCATGGACGGCGACGGCAAAGTTGTACTGGAGGCAAAGCGCGAGGGCAGTCTCTACATCGTGGAGACGAAGGTGATCCCCGCAGCAACAGATGCAGCAGATTTGCAAGAACGTGCCGTCAACTTGGCTAAAGGAGGGGGAGCAGATCTGGAGCTCTGGCACCGGTGGCTGGGGCATTCATCGCCCGCAGTCATGAAGGAGATGGCGAAGTACGACATGGTCCACGGCCTCGACATCACCTGTGCAGCAGATGCTGTAGCAGATGCAGCAGCGCATAAAAAGTGCGAGCCTTGCATTTTGAGCAAGGCGAGGCGCAAGCCGTTCAACGAGAACGTGGGGCGCGCCCAGAACCTGCTGGAGATTGTGCACAGTGATGTGTGTGGACAGTTCAAAACACCGTCCAAAGGCGGTGCGTGGTACTTTGTCACCTTCATCGGTGACTGTAGCAGAAAACTAAATGTGTACTTCATGCAGCGAAAAGGCATGGTGTTGGACCGGCTGAAGGAGTACATTGCCGCGGTGGAGAGGCAGATAGGCCGCAAGGTCAGAGCCCTACGCAGTGACAACGGCAGAGAGTACGTGGGCTACAGTGGGTGGCTGAAGCAGTAGGGCATCAAGTGGGAGCACACAACTCCCTACTCACCACAATCTAATGGCGTGGCAGAATGAGCAAACCAGACGCTGCTGAACATGGTGCGGACGATGCTTGTGGACGCGGGATTGCCGCGGAGCTACTAGGCAAAAGCGGTGCGTACGGCAAGCTACACCATCAACCTGACCCCGACAGCAGTGCTGAAGGAGAAGAGCGGCTGGAAGACGCCGCAGGAGGTATGGAGTGGGCGCAAGCCAAGTGTGGCGCACCTGAAGGTCTTCGGGTGCAAGGCACACGTGATGGTGCAGGCGGCACAACGGCGCAACGGAAAACTGGACCCACGCGCCAAGCCTTGTCCTTTCCTTGGCTACGAGAGCGCGCTGAAGGCGTATTGGCTCTACGACGTGAGCAAGGAGGAGGTCTTCAGCAGACGTGACATTGAGTTTGATGAGCAGCAGACCTATACCAGCTGCAGCAGTGACATTGGCGTGGTGGACTCTCCGAAGCAAGGGGATTGGTTCCAGCTCCTAACCAATGAGGAGGAGCCGGCGGATGCCGACATTGTTGAAGTGTCTTCGGAGTGTGACAGTGCTGGGGTGCAGCTGGGCCACGGTGCAAACGCAGGTGTTAGAGGCACAGGACGCAGCAGCCGAAGCAGAGGAGGCCGAGGACGCGAACGGGGCTGCCGAGGAGCGGCACCAAGACCAGCCGCCGCCGCCACCAAAATCACCGCGACGCAGCCGAAGGCAGCGGAATGTGGCAAAACGGTATGACGCAGCAACGGGCAGCTGGATCGGCATGGCGCGGTGCATGATGGCAGCTGCAACAGAGCCGAGAACCGTGCAAGAGGCGCTTGCACGGCCTGAAGCACAGTAGTGGGACACAGCCATCAAGTCAGAGCTGGCATCCATTGCCAAGAACGACACTTGGGACCTCGTGGATCGGCCGAAAGATGCCAAGGTCATCGGCTCCAAGTGGGTCTTCAAAACAAAGTACAAGGAGGATACAGGGGAGAAGTACAAGGCGCGGCTGGTGGTGAAGCGGTTTGCAAAAACGCAAGGACGAGCACTATGACGAGACGTTCGCCCCCGTCGCCAAGTTCATGAGCATCCGGGCGATCCTCGCGGTGGCAGCTACTAAGGACATGGAGCTGCACCAAATGGACGTGAAAACTGTGTTCCTGAATGATATTCTCGACAAGGAGATCTTCATGGAGGTGCCGGAGGGGGTAGATGTGCCGGAGGGTAAGGTGTGCATGCTGCACAAGTCTTTGTACGGGCTAAAGCAGTCGCCACAGTGCTGGTACCAACAGATGGATGGCTACATGGCGCAGCTCGTCTTCAAGCGCTGTGAATCTCATCACAGTGTGTATGTGTAGCGCAACAACCAGCTCCATCAGATCATCGCACTCTACGTGGACGACCTGGTTTTGTGTTCATCTGACCTGCACGCTCTACAGCATCAGAAGAAGCACCTGAGCAACAGATTTCAGATGTCCGACATGGGGGAGTTGGAGTACTACCTCGGGGTGAGCATAACGCGGCACCGAAGGGTGCGCACCCTTGAGCTGGGGCAGGCCAAGTACGTGGCCAAAGTGCTGGAGCGGTACGGCATGGAGGACTGCAAACCAGTCGGTAGTCCGGTCTCCACAACTTGTGACCTGAGTGTGGCAATGTCACCGCAAACAAAAGAAGAGCGGGAGGACATGGCGAGGGTGCCGTACCAGTCCGCAGTGGGCAGCCTCATGTACGCCATGGTGGCGACTCGACCGGACCTGACCTACGAGGTGGGTCAAGTGAACAAGTACGTGGCCGATCCAGGGCCACTATACTGGCAGGCAGTCAAGCGCATCCTCCGCTACCTCCAGGCAACGCGGCACGCGTGCCTGAGGTTCGACGGCAAGGGGAGGACGGATCCCTTACGTCTAGTCTGCTACACAGATGTAGACTATGCTGGCGACGTGGACAAGCGAAAGTCCACCTCCCGGTACGTGTTCTTCCTCGCAGGTGCAGCGGTCTTGTGGTGCAGCAGAAACAGGACTGCGTCGCCACCTCCATAGTGGATGCGGAGTACATCGCGCTAGTCGAAGCAGTCAAGGAGGCGGTGTAGCTCCGCAGGCTATTGGGGGAGATCGGTGTGCCGCAACGGGAGCCTACGGTGGTACAAGAAGACAACACTAGCTCCNGGGATTGCCGCGGAGCTACTAGGCAAAAGCGGTGCGTACGGCAAGCTACACCATCAACCTGACCCCGACAGCAGTGCTGAAGGAGAAGAGCGGCTGGAAGACGCCGCAGGAGGTATGGAGTGGGCGCAAGCCAAGTGTGGCGCACCTGAAGGTCTTCGGGTGCAAGGCACACGTGATGGTGCAGGCGGCACAACGGCGCGACGGAAAACTGGACCCACGCGCCAAGCCTTGTCCTTTCCTTGGCTACGAGAGCGCGCTGAAGGCGTATTGGCTCTACGACGTGAGCAAGGAGGAGGTCTTCAGCAGACGTGACATTGAGTTTGATGAGCAGCAGACCTACACCAGCTGCAGCAGTGACATTGGCGTGGTGGACTCTCCGAAGCAAGGGGATTGGCTCCAGCTCCTAACCAATGAGGAGGAGCCGGCGGATGCCGACATTGTTGAAGTGTCTTCGGAGTGTGACAGTGCTGGGGTGCAGCTGGGCCACGGTGCAAACGCAGGTGTTAGAGGCACAGGACGCAGCAGCCGAAGCAGAGGAGGCCGAGGACGCGAATGAGGCTGCCGAGGAGCGGCACCAAGACCAGCCGCCGCCGCCACCAAAATCACCGCGACGCAGCCAAAGGCAGCGGAATGTGGCAAAACGGTATGGCGCAGCAACGGGCAGCTGGATCGGCATGGCGCGGTGCATGATGGCAGCTGCAGCAGAGCCGAGAACCGTGCAAGAGGCGCTTGCACGGCCTGAAGCACAATGGTGGGACACAGCCATCAAGTCAGAGCTGGCATCCATTGCCAAGAACGACACTTGGGACCTCGTGGATCGGCCGAAAGACGCCAAGGTCATCGGCTCCAAGTGGGTCTTCAAAACAAAGTACAAGGAGGATACAGGGGAGAAGTACAAGGCGCGGCTGGTGGTGAAGCGGTTTGCAAAAACGCAAGGACGAGCACTATGATGAGACGTTCGCCCCCGTCGCCAAGTTCATGAGCATCCGGGCGATCCTCACGGTGGCAGCTACCAAGGACATGGAGCTGCACCAAATGGACGTGAAAACTGTGTTCCTGAATGATATTCTCGACAAGGAGATCTTCATGGAGGTGCTGGAGGGGGTAGATGTGCCGGAGGGTAAGGTGTGCATGCTGCACAAGTCTTTGTACGGGCTAAAGCAGTCGCCACAGTGCTGGTACCAACAGATGGATGGCTACATGGCGCAGCTCGTCTTCAAGCGCTGTGAATCTCATCACAGTGTGTATGTGCAGCGCAACAACCAGCTCCATCAGATCATCGCACTCTACGTGGACGACCTGGTTTTATGTTCATCTGACCTGCACGCTCTACAGCATCAGAAGAAGCACCTGAGCAACAGATTTCAGATGTCCGACATGGGGGAGTTGGAGTACTACCTCGGGGTGAGCATAACGCGGAACCGAAGGGTGCGCACCCTTGAGCTGGGGCAGGCCAAGTACGTGGCCAAAGTGCTGGAGCGGTACGGCATGGAGGACTGCAAACCAGTCGGTAGTCCGGTCTCCACAACTTGTGACCTGAGTGTGGCAATGTCACCGCAAACAAAAGAAGAGCGGGAGGACATGGCGAGGGTGCCATACCAGTCCGCAGTGGGCAGCCTCATGTACGCCATGGTGGCGACTCGACCGGACCTGACCTACGAGGTTGGTCAAGTGAACAAGTACGTGGCCGATCCAGGGCCACTATACTGGCAGGCAGTCAAGCGCATCCTCCGCTACCTCCAGGCAACGCGGCACGCGTGCCTGAGGTTCGAAGGCAAGGGGAGGATGGATCCCTTACGTCTAGTCTGCTACACAGATGTAGACTATGCTGGCGACGTGGACAAGCGAAAGTCCACCTCCCGCTACGTGTTCTTCCTCGCATGTGCAGCGGTCTTGTGGTGCAGCAGAAACAGGACTGCGTCGCCACCTCCATAGTGGATGCGGAGTACATCGCGCTAGTCGAAGCAGTCAAGGAGGCGGTGTAGCTCCGCAGGCTATTGGGGGAGATCGGTGTGCCGCAACGGGAGCCTACGGTGGTACAAGAAGACAACACTAGCTCCATCTCGCTGACCAACAACCCGACGAAGCACAGGAGCACGAAGCACATTGACGTGCGCCACCACTATGCGCGTGACATGGTCCAAAAGGGACAGGTTGTGCTACAACATTGTAGTACGACGCACATGCTTGCGCATCGCTTGACCAAGGCGCAGCCCAGAGATCGGCATGTCCTTAGTGTGGCAGGCCATGGCTTACGGGATATGATGGGCTCAAGAGCGCTATGGAAGATGAGCAGGAGTGAGCAGAGAGGCATCCGGCATGGCAGGAGCAGGGGGGGAAATGTTACATATTGCCCCGTGCCATGTCCTGGACTTGTTGTTCTCAGGGTGATGGCTCAAGATCCTTGTACAGTGTTTGTTTGCATGCATATATGGATGTTTCAGAAACTAGAGGAAACGCTGGACCAGCTGCAATTTTAACCGCAGCAATCGGCTAAGAATTGAGGGGGTTATGGTCCATCAAAGTTGGGAGGTGGTGTTGGCCGTCCTGGTTTGGACGGCAGACTTGGTACCGGCCAGGAAAATGATCCGGCGGTGACCAGTTCGACTCCCACCACGCACACCATGGCTGGGGCGCCCCTTGGAGGATGCTAGCAGAAATATCCCATGGCTCATTGGAGCTATGTGCGCTTCAGAATGGCGGTCTGATGCTTCATTGGTGTCCAGGGCGCTTCGGGCGCCCGTCACTCTCGCTAGTGCTCTGTCAGGGACAGAGACTCAATGATGCACTCCGGATCGCGTATCGGGTCCTACCGTGGTCCAAATTGTACGCAGCTTGGTGCGTTGGAAAGCTTGTGACTAGCACAAAAACTTTGCTGACATGGTCCGTGTCCAGTAATCCACTCAAAATTGATTCCTAGCTCTTCGAACTGGGGGTATTGCTGAATTCCGTCAGAACTCTGCTCACATAGTGTGTGGCGACCAGAAAGCACACACTTCATCTAAAACTGCTGCCCAAAAGAGCTGTGAGCCTCAGGACGTGGCCAGGCCACGTTGGAACCACATTTCCAACAGACGCCTCCCGGTGCCGCACACAGGCATACTATGCGAGAAAACACAACATTATCCTCCTCTTCCAAACCACAAGGGAGAATGGGCAATGGTCCACCCTCCCTTTCCTCCCTCTATTCCCTTTTTCCACCCCCCTCCTCTGCTTTCCTCTGCATCACCCTCCTCCCTTGTACTATTCTTTTGGAGGAGGCTACGTTATTGAAAATTTCCATACACAATCCTATCTCACCCCACTTATCAACATTTGTCCGGGAGCATACCCCATCTTGCTTTCCCTCATAAACATACACTCTCCATCACTATTCTGCATGAACTGATCCCACGCTTCTCTCCATCAAGGATTGCCTTGAGGATGAGCTTCCTCATCCTCTCTGTAGCGTGTCCCTTGGCCCTATCCTAGTCCTTACTGTTACTAGTGATCCTATGCATGTCCCCCCTTCTTCCTCCCGAAAGTTGCTTTCTTCAATACCATTATGCACTCCTCCCTTCCTTGCCTTGACCTTCTCTTTGGCCTTGCTCTTCCCGGCTTCACCTCCATCCCTCGTCATCCTTTCTTGCAGCTTGTGACAATCAACCTCCTACCCCATGGCCTCTTTTGCTACCTTCTCCTCCCACTCCTCTCCTTCCCTAATGTCAGCCCAACATTGTCCCTCCCATTCTCCTCCTATTCCTCCAGTCGTTTTGCTCTCCTTTGCCACCCTTTGGCCCTAGCATACACTACATTCCCATGTCTTGCATCCCCTGGATACACATCCATGCAGCCTAGTCCCATGCACCAGCGTCTCACCAAAGTCATATTCTGCATAAATAACTCATCACCAAGTATGTTTACACTATGAGATTATTTAAAAAACATCTCTTGGGAAGAAAAACCACTCTAGGAACTTGGGCCATTGTCCAGGTTTTCTCCATGTGTAATATGAATTTTTTTCTTTACATCTACAGTTAGGAGCATGTGTCAAGGATCAAGTTAGGAGTATAGGTCTCGAGGGTGCAGCAGAGAATCCCTCACCTCTACGGTTGTGTAAGCAAGTAGTAGCATATGTCTGGGCTCTAGTTACATTCATGCATAGATTCATTTGGAGAATCCATGCATACAACGATGGAATTTTTTTGTATGGTGCATAAATTTGGGTCAATGATCGACATCTTATTCTTGGTCCATGTGCACTCCCCCATGGACACTTGCACCCGTGCCTACACCTTCCTCTAGGCCTGATCTTGTGCCTGTGCTTTCCCCTTACTCTTCCACCTACACCTGAACCTCGACCTAATCCTACACCCACACTTGTGCTATCACGTTTCCACTCCCTTTGTTTTGAACCAACCATTTGTAAACCTTCAACCCCAATCATGTTCATGATCTTCAAGTGTCCATCTTTAGTTCTACTATGTCTACAATGCCGTTATAGATTCATTCTCTATTAATTACAATCCACCACTGTCCACACCCTTCCTTCCACATCTCCCCCAATTATCTCGTGCCCTACTCCATCCCTCCCATTGATCTGTCTGAGCCACTACTCTTGCCATAGCTTTTCCACACCGTAACGCGGTTGATTGGAGCATCACTTGTACTGCAAAGTTTGATGCTCTCTAGAAGCATGACATAGTGAATTCACCATCCTCCTTGTTGCACAGTGATCAATATGAAGTGGGTTCACATCAAACGCACCCCATCCTCATAGTTGATCTATAAGAGGTCCGCATTCCAATGAAAGGCATGAGATCCTAGTTTCGACTTGGTGACAACTATATCCTTGTTGGTTGGATCAAGGCCTGTGACATTATGATTTGTGATGCGACTTATTTTCACTATAGCCTCCACTAGATGGACATCAGTGTTGCCTCTCTCCATGGCAAGCTCAATGAAGAGCTTTACATAGTGTATGTCGGCCTCACTAACAACTGCGCTAATGTGTGTTATCTTTTTTGTGCATTGTAATAATACGTCTATCCTTGCAGGGAACTCACCTCACGCTTGTGCATTGTGGATTGTGCGAAACCGTGTTACTTTCTCAACCTTCTGGGTGGCATACCTATTATGTCCACTTTCAACTAGGTACATTTCAATGACCTCCTCATCACCTCACCCGCCATCTCTAACAATAAAATTAGGCATGGAAAAGGCCCTCCTCTGTGTGATGTGTCAAATGAAGGAACTTAGCCATCAACGAATGACCTTAGACATGCAGATCGAGTGCCTCCTCGACTCCTTACTCATCCACCAAGAGTGTTGTATCCACATGCTGACTAGTTGCTTCTTGAACATTGCTCACGTGTCCCACCTACTTCCTGACGCCTCCTCTCTCGTGCCCCTCGATGTTCAGCTCGTGCTGCGTTTTGTCCATTGTACACAACAAGTGAGCCCATGTTTCTTGTCACATTCCACTCCATCATCAATGTGTTGGCATACTTTGTTGGCACAACCCACCTACAAAATATCTGCGTGGGCTGTATCCCGGCTTAGTACAAATGTAAGCCAAAAACTGTCCATCTTAGTGCACTTTTGCATGTTTTACGTAACCCCATCGTATCCATCCGCGCCAGTCTTCTCTTCTCAATCGTCTCACGTGCACCATATCTTTTAGGATAGACCGACAGCTCATTTTATCATGACTTGAATGCATGATTCTCGAGTGGCTTAGCTTCCCCATTGGTGACTTAGCCATCTTTTTGGCGTATGAAAAAGAAGAAGAAAAAAGAGTGCGTGTTCCTCGTAACAACGAGAAGGCTGATGAATGGCCATTTTAGGCTAAATATGAGGCCTTTGAGATCTGAATCCTTATTCTTTAACATCACCTCTGCATCCTTCTACATACGGATAGTGGAAGCAAACTTCTCATCGCCAAGAATGTTCATGCACAACACAGGTGCACCAAGAACGTACAAGTTAAGAAAAAATAATTTAATAAAATACAGGATGTTTTTGGGATATCTATGTAATCCCTGATCAGTTTCTCATCATGTTTTTAGGGTCTGGATCCAAAAACCATGCTTGTCTTTGTACTTGTGCATCCACCACGTTGTAGAAGATTACTACGTGAAGCATAAAATCGGCCTCTTGTTCATCGCTCTCATTGTTCTTTCCTGCTTGGCACATTGCGGTCGAGGCACCCCATGGTCTCGTTGCCCACAGCGTGGGTAGTTTTCCCGCCTGCAGCTTGAAACGGCGTCGGCCGTTCGCTTTGGCGGGCGTGTTTCACGATCCCGACCGCCCTCAACGCGGGTGCCGGTTACCATCGACGGTCAAAAGCAGCCGGCGGACGCGGTCCAGTGGGCGTGATAAGGCCTGAAGCTGTCATGCGAGAGGCACGCCTTGACGTGACGCCTCTGAACTTTGAGGTGCACTTCGAGCTTCTCATTCGTTGTGCGAAGGTACATATAGGAAAAAAAGACCCGCGTGGACTTCCAGCCTCCAACCGCGTCTCCATATTTGCTGTCGCTTTCAGTCTTTTCAATAAGAACAAACGCTTTCAACAAATTCAAGCTTCTGTCGGTCTTACAGCAGTCACACAATACTGTAGTACACATTTTGCCCCACGTCATCACAGCGCCAAAATATTTGGGCAGCTTTAAACCATGGACCAATTATTCATTTTGAATTTTTTTGCACCATCAAGATTGATTCAGGTAAGCAGTGAATAATTTGAATGAAGTAAATCATTTGAACCAAAAAACATTAACCAATCATATGAAACATAGATATAAACTGTATTAAGTTCATAAACTTATTCATCTAACATTCAGTTTCCCAAAAATCTTCATCAAAAGTTTTATCACTGCAAATATGAAGCAAAATCAGAAAACCTTAAGAATAATGCATTTCATCCTCAGCAAATAATGCTATTCAGGTCTTTTTAAAGTTTATAAAAACCAATAAATCATTCATTTTAAAAAAAATTGGAATAAAATCAAGATTAAGATTAAACTTTTTGTGGAAACGTTTTGAATGATTTTTAATATTCAATGTTTTAATTTTCATCCAAAAAAATGCATTAAAGTTACACAAAGACAACAAACACAATGAATATAATAGAAATCATTTGGAATGAATCAAATTATTTTTTCCTAACTTCACTCCATTTTGAAAATAAATTTCTTCTTGACCCCTGCTTTTGAAATGGTGTTGTTTTCGTATTTTCCCAACAATAATTAACATATTTCAGGTAATGAATCATATGTTACTTAGATGGAGTACCATTAAGCTAAAGCAAAGTGGTCTAATCTAGTCTTATATCCAACAAACCAAAGTTTTGATTAGAGGCTAGAAGGACGTGAAGAATGAAGGATTTGGCTCATATGGTCAATCTTTTCGGGTGTTGATTGCATTCCGCATCTTAGTCTCGAGTGAGTTTCTCGTCCATTCCTAATGAAGAGAAATGCTTTTCTTCGTTTATGACACTTTTCTTAAATTGTTTTGAAGTTTTCGATCGCCAACAACATGGATAATGGGTGAAAACTTTCAATCACCATGTATGCACAAAATGGAGCTAATCTTCCCATGCACTTTCATCAACGGTATTCCTTATGAAAATGAAATGAGATACCAGCAAAACCTGTTCATGAAAGATTATTTCGTACATAAATATCCTCAAAGCACAAATGGAGTGCCTAATGTGTCAAACGAACGTACAAAAGTGACCAAATTGATTAAAAATCATTTTTCTTTACGTAAACGCATCCATTATTTAACTTTGAAAGATAACATGACTTGGATACAGCTTATGATACACTAAAGATAAAATTGTCTCCATAATGATGATCTTTACACTTGAAGGTTTCAACGCTTCTTGATAAGTGTACTGCATTTTCATAAAATATTAATGAAGGCTCGACATTCTCGATATATTTTTTCATTGATGGAAGCTTGAAAAACAATGCCTCTTGCTATAGTGCCTTGTTTTACCCTGGTGAGGAATATCAAAGATGAGGGGATTTTAAAACCTAGTGATGGTGGCTTAACTTACCACAAGTAGGGTTAAGTATAAGAAGAAAAAAGGTAACAATAGAACCTGCCCTCTTCTTGGCAAGACATTAAATCACTCATGTGATTTGAAAATATGCAATGGTGTAAAGAAATCCATTTAGGCCAATGAAAAACTCTTGTGAGTGCTTCCTTACTGTCGATTGTAAGTGTAATACATCACAAGAAAATACTTCACACGAGTGAAATTGTCTTACTCTAATAGATATTTAGTAAGTCTTTCCATTTGCTTCTCTTGCACGATTGGGAAAACAACAGAAGATGCCCGCTCCTTGACATAAAATCCAAATGATCCATATACATTTTCATTACAAGGTACACGAAATGATAATATGAAATCATTTTCATCATGGAAGAGGTTTGTGAAAGATGTTTGTTTCAGCACAAATCTTTTAAAATGATATTTTAAAAGCAATCAAATATATCATCCAAGATGACCTTTTGTCCATCATCATTTTGATTCGAAATATTTCAAGAACTGAATTGCATTCCTACGTATAATACTTGAACAATTCGCACTCACCACACAAATAAAAGATTACAAGGACTTTTTAGTAAGGAAATAGAGTTAGAAACATATAACTTGCAATAAGAAATGAAGGATACAAAACTATCTCCTTACCTTATGAAATGATGGGTCATTGTAGAATGAGTGTAAGAAATCAAGGCTAAAGGGAAAAAATAGGGAAGTTAACGAGGAATTGTAGAACTAGTCAATTCATTAGGATCGAGTAAAAGATGAAGCACTTTCATAGTAAATGATGTTTGATTGGACAAACTTCTGATGTGAACCAAACTCAATAATTTACAATATGGTTATTTTGATTGGAAAATGGAAAGATTGAAACGTGCTTTCTTCAATAGAAAGGGGTTGTAAAATTGAACTAGTTACTTGAATTCAAAGGCACAGACCCAAAAAAAGTGGAAGAAAGAGTGGGTCAGGGAATGTAGTAATGCGGAAATGAGTTGTGGTTTATGAAGAAAAATGTGTCAATGGGTGAATGAGACTTTTCTAACTTTGAAAAGCCAACCTCTCTTTGATTCAATCAATCATGTCGTGTTAGAGTATGAGAACATTGCAAATGAGAAAAAATCATCATTTGAACCTTCGATTACCGGCATGAGTGCAATGTTGAGTTGAGCAAGGACACCATTGATAGTGAAATGAATGGCCAAAATCTTTTCTCCACTACGGAAACTGTTGGAATTTTGACGCTTAGGAGGAGTAATGGATGTGAAAGTTGTAGATTAAATTGCAGGAGCTTGAACCTAAAGTGCGAGACTAATGTCCTAGGTCATTTCCTAGTCTTATAAACAAGGACCTTTTTGTTGGATACTTCATGTGAAACAAGGGAAAATGAGCAGGATAACCATGGAAGGAGTAAAAGGTCAAGAGAATTATCCAATTTGATAGTTCTTAAGGTATCTAAAATGATCACGCACTATTCTAAGGGGGTTTACCTCAACAATTCTCCACCAGAATTCCATGGAGAATGAAGTTCAATCAAAAGATGGACATTCATGTGGCATCTAACCAATGATTTTGGAAATTTGAGTATTAGTGACTAGACTATCTTAAGATGGAAAAGACTAAGAAATATATCCTATAAAGAGTTACTTGGATATCAACATTACCATACGCCTCAAAATCAAATTTGTTTTAAAAAGGAGATGAATTGATGAATATTCAATGATTTTAAGGCATTGAAGAAAATGACTTTGAAACAACCAATACCCTCTTTCATGATTACATGAATTCTCCAGAACAATTCAAAGATTAAAGGATTTTACCTCAAATGAATGATGGAGTAATTTTGATGTTGTACATGTATTTCTAAAGACATGATAAAATGGTTTTGCGTAGTGAATACTAGCTCTTTGATTTCTAGGTTGTATTTGGCAAACTCAAAGGTATCCATTCTTCATGAATGAAAGCCATGAAAATTTCTCTTTTTGCTCACTGTGATGGTTTTCCTGCTTTGTATTTTAATGAATTTTGTTGTAAACTATTCTTGAATTACATGGTTCGAATATCTTCCAAATGTCCTAAACGTTTTAATGTGGAAAAGGTTATGGCAAAGCACATGATGCATCTTTTTCATTATGCTTGTGGCCTTTAGATTGGTGAAAAACGAGAATGAAACCAAATCAACTAGAGGATTTGGTTTTTCTAAATGTCCACATATCTTGAATATTTTTAAACGTTTCCATCGTTTGAAATGCATAATGTGAATTCATCTAAAGTGTTTGTGTGTTTTTTTTGCCTTCGGATAAAAGTTTGATTACTTAATTGGATTGTTAAAGGTATGGATGTAGAAGCATTCAACACTTGAAGAATTTAACCAATTCAAGAATGGAATATATGATGGTTATGAAATCGAAAAGTCTGGGATTTGAGGTCATTTTGTCACTGTGAATTGATTATTTTTGTTAATTTTTTATGTTTTCCTTTCAATGAAACCATGGAGTTTAATGTGTTGGTGGAAAATGGAGACTCTGGCAAATTGAAATCATTTTTAGTCAAGATGATGACATTGAAATCCAGAAAAATGTAAAGTTATTACAAATGCAAAAAACAAGATCAAGAATTTGTCACGAAGAACGTTTCCGGTTGTCATTACTTGAGGAGAACTTTGACATAATTGCATATCATCCTTAGAAGGCATATCTGTGAATCGTTTCACGTAGGTGACTTCATTGAATTGCCTGATTAGAAGAACGCTTATTGTATGAAAGAATTATCTTTTGAGGCTTAGAAAAAACAACAAAGGGATCCAAGGAGCCTGGAAGGTGTGATTAGATATAGGTCTCATTCAACAAAGAATATTCATATTACTTTTTTGAAAATTATGTCTCAAACAATATTCAAATTACTTTGAACCGTCTTGATGCATAAAAAAGTAATTTGAATATTGTATGAGAATGAGAAAGAGTCAAGTGAATTGGTACATAACTTGTTTACTATTTGATGACCCATCAAGTAAATTTCAACTTAAAGTACTTGACAATAACTTAAATTATTCAATTTTCAACTAAATATTGTGAGCCCGATTGTATTTTATTTAGAAAAATCTCATTGCAAAGTTGTTGATACACAGGGGCGATGTAATTGGCGATTAAAAAAAAAGCTTATTACATTCTACTTAGCATAAGGAATTTCACATTCCAAGAAATGGACTAAATGAAGCTTAAAACTAAGTAGTTAAGATTGTTTCTACAAAGTGATGTTGTCATCCACATGCTTTATATCAACTACATTTAGCTTCTTATGGCCAAAGTAAGAGCGTCCATGGCATAAATTGGCCTCCATTATTACTTCTTGTGGAAGTAGTTACAAGCAAATTATATGAGGTGTAAGATATTTTCAAACACTGATGAAGAGGAAAAGTGATCAAGAATCTCATGAATTAATATGATTATGACACTTTGCAAGAGAGATCCCATCTTTTAAAACCCTACAAGTTTTCAAGGAACATATCAATGGCTGTTTAGGAAGGATTTACTTGCATCTAGTATTGTGCTACGACGTCGCTACAAAAGGGGGGAGGTCTTACATTTTTAATGTACATAAATCCTTAGAACATTTTTGTTGGAATTTCATTTCTTAAAGGTATAGCGCACAACATGACCACCTGTAGATTTTCACCTAAATTGGTAAAGGGGTTTATTTCCACATAGATTAACCTTTAGTGTGTGATAGAAGACGTTCTGGAAAAGTATTGTACGTTTATACAAGTATTGAGAGGTTCATCATAAATCATATCTATCTTTTGATAATGTTTGGTCAAATCATTGATGACATCAGAATTTTATAATGACGTGCCTTAAGATTTTGGTAACCCTTTCATTTTTTATGTGACTCTAGAAAGAACCTCTTTGCTTACGACGTTGCATGCATTGCTCATTTGAACTTTAAAAACAACCTCTTAACACACGGATGCCTCCTTTCCTTTGCTCTCATGTGCATGAACTTGATAGCTCAAGGACTTTCCATCAAAGAACACTTATTCACATTACAAATAAGTTCATGTTTCCATGTTAAAGTTATATATCTTTTTACATCTTTACTTCTACATGTTCACCACTCGGTTTATGCTTGGTATGAAACATTTACCAAGTAATCAAACATTTTCATGGGTTATATAGTTTTGAAGGGTATAGAGGTGGGTGGGGGGAAATTTTGGCAGTATAAGTGCATCAAATCTCACGGGTTGTCCTGTTTTACATGTTTGTGATAGTTTGGAGGTTGAGGGGAGGAAATAAATTTTCAGCTTGGAGGATCTTATTCAAAGCACTATTCATGTGCGTGTGGTAAATAATTTGTGATTACGGTTTCAAATGAGGGAGGTTTCAGAGTTTTTAATTAATGGTTATCATTTTTCATGTCTATGAATTTTAAGCTATATTTTGAAAAAGCCTGTCAAAATAGTAGCAGAACATTACACCTTTGAGAATGTGGCTAATTTATAATACAACCAACAAAGTGGGGGGCTGCTGAGTCCAGCTTTACCACCACGTCTTCATTCGTAGCCGGAGGCTGCGACCCACACGCGCACAGGAAACGAACCACAGACTGCGGTCTATTGTCCCCGCTGGGCACTACCCTTACTTGCACTATCCCACCTTGCGAGAGCTCGTCCTGAAGGGAAAGACGCGGATGTGGACGCCCCTTGGGGGAGGGCACTGATCCCGCCGGAACCAGGACTCCACCTCGCACCCCACGCCAGACCCTCACATTGCCACGGGTTGGATTCTCGGACCAGCAGCCTCGCGCATTGGCGGCGCCTTCAGCGTAGCCCGCCATGGCTCGCGCGCCACCAGCCTCACGCGCGCTGCTGCAACGGCCGCCCTCACCCTCCCCCTTCCTTCTCCTCCTGCCGCTGCTTCTAACCCTCCTCGTCCCAGCTCTCGCTCTTGGCAGCTCTGAGGCGTACACCCACGAGACCCGGCCGTCGGATCTGGAGGCTGACGTCGCTGATCGGCCCTTAGGATCTGCAACCCTCTCTGTCTCACTGAGGGGCATCTCCTCCGCCTTGGCGCGCCGGCTGTTGAAATCAGACGACGATTCCGAGTCCTCCTCGGACGACGAGGAGGAGTCGAGCACCCCCACGTCGTTCGAGCCCTGCGACTCCGACATGACGGACTACACGCCCTGCCAGGACCCCAAGCGCTCGCTCAAGTTCCCGCGCCTCAACATGC
>SZWC01018979.1:0-52275 GCA_023375785.1 Penium margaritaceum | reverse complement strand
GGTAAAGGGGGGGAGAGAGAGATTCGGTGCGGCGCGGCAAACAGCCCGCAAAGAGGACGAGAAAAACCCCAATATGGGCCACAAAAGAACGTCGTTCTTGCCCACTGAATGGGACCCCTTGGGGGGAAAGCATATGCCGCGCCTACAGCGCCACGCCACGGCCGACCGATGATGAGTCAGGCCATGGGGACGACGGCGGCGGGTTCGCTGTGACGCCAAGCTCATAAGCGCACAGTGTGTGTGATGCGGCTGCTGCGGAGGGAGGGGAGGACACGACTCTCAGAGGAGTCGGATCTTCCGACCCCCGCGCGCACCAGCCCGTCACTGCGGCGGATTATTTGGCGCTCTCGGTTGAGTGGTGGGACTGAGGTAGTGGGCATTCCTTGGGCTTGTGACAGCCAGCCTGTTGTCGACTGGCAGTGAGTGTGAGCTATCCATTGGCTGCTACGATCACTTCAGCTGACCTAGACGCCTAAGGGGAGAGGAGAAGAACCATGCGGATATAAAGGCGGCGCAGACTGCATCGCGTTCGCACCGGGGCGGCGGGACGCAGGAAAAGAGCGTGCACGTCAGCGGCACGACGCGAGGAGCCACGGCACGACTGCCGACAGACCCCAGCTTTCACCCGGCCTACCTCGATCGCAGCTCGTCGTCCGTCGCGAATGGGTGGCGCAACGTCTCATTCGCCCAAGCGCAGCCCTGAGGGCCCCCCGGGAGATCGAAAGGCGGCAGCCCGACGAGACACGGCTCTGCATGAAAGACGAGGCACGCGGCGTGCAGCGCGCCATGGCGGAGGGCTAACGGAGCTCAAGGCACCCTCCCCACTGCCGACGATCACGAAGAGGTGCTGAAGGCCAGCGGCAGCCGCCGTCGCCATGAGGGGACGCTGCAGAAACCGCATAGTCTTGCGGCTGCACCGGCGGCCGTGGAAGTTGCCGTAACCATAGCAGCTCCACCGCCCGCGCCGTAGAGAAGGGAGAGTGTCCCCCAGACGGCGCCGGCCTTCGCCGCTCATGGCGAGCAAAGTCGCCTGCCCCGAGAGTCTTCACCATCGGCAGAAAGAGGGGTGCTGATCGGTGACGGCGTAACCCAGCACAGGGGTGAGCCGCGCGGCAGCGTCGGCATCGGTGCCGACAAGCGGAAACCCCGCAGGAGTTCACCAGCGATGTCCATCTGACACGGACAAGCGGAGCGGCCGACTGTGCGGCCCAGAGGAGCGTTCGGGGGGGCGTGAAGCTGAATTCTTTCCACTTGCGGCCCAAGGAGATCGGGAAAGACACTCCGAAAGAGTACGAAGAGAGCTTTTCACACACTAGTCGTGAGGTGGACAGGCGAGCCACATGAGCCAGATGAGCCACATGAGCCACATGAGCGAGTTGATGGAGACCATCACATCACATCTCCGGAGGAGTGGCTGGCTGCGATCCCCCGCTGCCCTCGCTTCGCGCGCTTGGCCATAGATAACAGCCTCACAAACCCTAGGGTGGACAGTAAACCTGTCTGGTCGTGTGGTCGGTGAGCGTTCCACAAGTGCTCCGCCAGCTCGCCAGGAATTTCTCGTCTGCGGGGCGTTCTCGCCATGTAGTGAACACGCCCAGACCGGGGCATTTTCTGGATTGGACCGAAAGACAAGGTACCCACAATGCCCAATTTTGAAGCTGGCATGCTTGCACCTACTCATTTTGGAACAGCATGCCCAGACCAATTTAATTTTGGCATCGCATATCAAGCTTCAGGAAAAAAAGAAACATCATATCCGAATCTGGTGTGTAAGGAACGATATACCGGAATGTGAAAATTTTACAACTATGTACCCTGTTATGCTGAACGCGGCGTAGATGGTGAACATGTAGAATTTGCGAGGCAAAAATATATATATAATTCGTGAAAAATGATAAATTTGTAAGTAGCGGTAATTTTACTTCAATGATTAGTGTCGAAATGATCGAACATATGTATACAAGTGTCGAGTCACGAATGAGACATACTCGGGGTCGTTGGGTTGAGTGTCGAACGACGCGTGCAAAGTCGCGTTATGAGTGGTCGAATTTGAGAAGGTCCACCGAGAAATCAAGGGGCTTCGAGAATTGACAGTAAAGATGCGAGATGCATCTTCATACATCTAGATTCGTCTCGATGTCGAAGTCAACCGAAAGGTCGTGATACTTCTGTCCTATATTCGCCAGAGTGGTCGAAGTTTTCCGCAGGTTCGAGAACAGAACAGAAATGCTAAGCAGCAGGTTGGGGCAACAACGCTGTTGATGCAGCGTGCGGGCTTCCACGCTCGTTGCTTGAGTCTGCTGTCCCCTCAGTCTGCTGCTCTAGAGACTAAGTCTGGAAGCCCTGGGTTTGTTACTCAGAAGTGCGCGCGCCAGTGTTAGCGCCAGAAAGCAGCTGGAAACTGAAAGTAACTAATTAGGTATGAAGAATAAGCAACAATGGGAGACCCCTCCAAGTTCTAGCTCCCCCCCCCCACTAGTGTAGAACTTGTTACTCAGCTAACCAGCCAATAAAAAAATAGTCCTAGACCTATTTTATGACAGGCAGGGTTTTCCCGGTGAGCCCTGCCAGACGCCCAACAGCTCAAAACCCGGGAGTCGTCCGTTTTGCCTGAAAACTGGACCATACCATAATACCGACACTGCGAACGCAGTTGTGCGGATAGAATCAGCTAGAAAAATAGCAGCAAAGAGTTACGGCTGCCCGAACCCAGGCAGTGCCTACGGCAGTCAGTGATGCCAAACAAGGCCACATAGCAAGAGACATGGACCGTAGGCACAGCATGATGCTGCAGACGCAATGCCACAACCAGAAACAACGCTGGGTGCATGTAAACAACATCTGCAGTGGCAGTGACCGCCGGTGGCCCGACTGCCAAGGAGGCCTGCCAATGGAGTTGGCGCATCGCCAGAGGGAGGAGGCTCCAGCGAACTGTGAGTGGGCCTCAGCGTACGTCGGCTCCACCGAGCGACACTCCAACAACGTCGAGTCTCGCCATCAGTCATCTGCACGCCGATGTACACAAGCCGGGAGGACACCACAGAGTACAATGAGAGATGCACAAAAACCAACACTCTTCCATGACTCACAGTCGTAGTGCACATGTGCGGGCAGAGACACAGTTAACAACCAGACTCCCCCATGCCACACAGAAACGCAGGCCGGGACAAAGAGAGCCACTTATGGACGCACGCCGACCGAACTCACAACCTTCTGGAACGAGTCGCGCTTTAGTGCCTTGGTCAAGAAGTCAGCCAACTGCCGTGCTGTCTCAATCCACACGATACTGATGTTGCCGTCATGCAACAACGAACGCACATAGTGATACTCAACGTCGATGTGCTTTGTGCATGTGTGATGCACGCCGTCATTGTCGATGATGACCATGGCACTCTCATTGTCACAATGCACGTGATGGATGCGACAGACTGGTGCAAGTCGGACAAGAGACGACACAACCGCACACTCTCACACGCGCCTGAGCCAAGAGCAACGTGCTCAGCCTCAGCAGTGCTGCGTGCAATGCACCCCTGCTTGCTACTGCGCCAAAACACAACTGTGCCGCCAATAAGAAAGATCTAGCATGTGCGACTCTTACCGTCAGGACTTTCGGCTCAGTCATTGCCGGTGTAGCCTACCGCGACAACCGACGGTTGGCGGCGGAACATAAGACCTCGCCGAGGAGTCGAGACGACCTAGCGGAGTACTCGGATCGCGGCCTCGAAGTGGAGGTGACGCGGCTCCTGAGAAAACTGGGCCAGGATGTTGACGGCGAATGCGATGTTTGGGCGCGTCGTCGTCACCAGGAACATCAGTGACCCGATGACTTGTAGGTACGTGGTCACGTCAACTGGCTCCCCCACAACAGCTGGGTCAGGACTCTTCAGCTTCCCCTGGCTATCACGTGACATGGGTGAAGATGCGCTCGGCACGAGTGGCAGGTCCTCCGCAAAGCGGGTGGACAGAGTCTGCACATAGGCAGCAAAAGTCTGGCCTCGCAAAAGTCCAGCATTGGTGGATGTACAGGACACCCTGGGAGTGATCATGCTCGAGCTCCATGTCCAGGAAGACTCCGATAGATCCGAGATCCTTCATGTACTAGGCGACGTGCAGCAAGTCCTTGACACGGTAGATGGCAGTCGTGTCTAGCGACACAATAAGGAGATCGTCGATGTAAACCAGAACAGCAGCAAAAGTCTGGCCTCGCAGACTGAAAAACAGTGCGGGGTCAGCGGTACTACGCTGAAGCCCGCCATGAAGGAGCGTGCTACTGATCTCCTGGTTCGAGCACCGAGGCGACTACTTCAGGCCATACAGGGCCTTCCGCAGCCGCCAGACTCTCCCAGTGCCATCGTCGAAGCCTGGGGGCTGCACCATGTAGAGCTCCTCACCCTCCAGTGAGCCATGGAGAAAAGTGTTGCTCACATCCATCTGATGCAGCTCCCACCCATGATGGGCAACCAGGGTGAAGAGCGCCCGGCTAGTGGAGAACTGGCCAACTGGGGCAAATATCTGGCCGTAATCGACCCCATGGATCTGGGCAAACCCCTTGGCTGTGAGGCGGGCCTTGTACTTGTCCAAGGACCCATCGGGTTTCCACTTATGTCGAAAGACCCACTTGGCGCCGATGGCCTTCTGACCTGGAGGAAGGTCGACGAGGTCGTACACGTGGTACTGTCGGATGGCAGCAAGCTCATCGCCACAGGCAGCGTCCCAGTGTGCGACCTCAGGAGAGGCTCGTGCCTCGCGTAGAATTGCTGAGTCCTCCGGGCGTGCTGTGGAACGGACTGAGAGAGCGTGTGCATCTCGAGCTCTAGGTGGGATGCGCACGAGAGCAACCACGGCAGCGTGCCGATGCTCGTGATGAAGCATGGCGTAGCCTAGTGCGGAGCCCGGGTGAAGGTCTGCAATGATGGCCGAGGTGGTCAGGTCGAGGGCCTTGGTCCCAGGATCCCCACTCACGACTACGGGAGTGGAGGAGACACGTGGAGCCACAGGGGGCCGAGGTGCCACGGAGCGCGGTGCCACGGTCTGCGCGCTCACCGACGGCCTGGGTCGGAGGCTGCTGCTTGGGCCACGTGTGTAGCGTGGCAGGGCAGGAGATGGCACTGAGTCCGATGGGCCAACGGAGGCGGACGGGACTGCTAGCCCGGAGGGGCCTGCCGATGCAGCCGGGGCTGCTGGCCCGGAGGGGTCAGCGGATGTGACTGGGGCTGCCGGCCCGGAGAGGCCAGTGGACACTACTGGGGCTGCTGGACTGGAGGGGCCAGTGGACGCGACTGGGGCTGCTGGCTCGGAGGGGCTAGTGGACGCGACTGGGGCTACTGGCTTAGAGGGGCTAGTGGACGCAACTGTGGTTGCCGGCCCGGAGGGGCCAGTGGACGCGACTGGCGCTCCCGGCCCGGAGGGGCCGGTGGACGCGACTGGGGCTACTGGCCTGGAGGGACCAGCGGACGCCACAAGGGCTGCCGGCCTGGAGGGGCCAGTGGATGCGACTGGGGGTGCCGGCCCGGAGGGGACTGTGGATGCGACTGGGGCTGCCGGCCCGGAGGGGCCAGCGGACGCGACTGGGGCTGCCGGCCCTGAGGGGCCAGTGGACGCGACTGGGGCTGCTGGCTCGGAGGGGCCAATGGACACGGCTGGGGTTGCCGGCCCGGAGGGGCTGAGGGATGTGTCACCCGGAAGCGGCAGGATAGAGGATGGAATCACCATTTCCCCATGCGACGGGATAGACACGGAGCGAATGAGGTCGCGGGGAAACAGGTCCTCGAAGAAGAGGGCATCGCGGGACTTGACGATGCAGTGCCGGGATGGATCCCAGAAGCGCCAGGCCTTGGACTGACGAGAGACACCGAGGAAGGTTTAGGGACGTCCGCGGGGGGCGAGCTTGTCGTCCTGCTGCGGGACGGGCAGCCACACAATGGCCATGCAGCCCCAGACGCGAGCCGGGAGGAGGTCAGCACACTGACCGCACCAATGCTGGTACGGCGTGGACTAGCGGGGAACGGGACCATGGGGATTCCAATTCCAGACCCATGTCATGTAGACCATGGCTTCAAAATAGAAGCCATCGGAGAGACCAGACTCGACCCGCATGGTACGGACGGCCCCAGCCATGGTGCGGTTCCACCGTTTGGAGACACCGTTCTAGGCGGGCGTGTAGGGCGCAGAGGTTTCATGGTGGATACCGCGGGAGGCGAGAAAGGTCGTGGTCTCACCGATGTGCTCACCACGGTGATCGGAGCGAAAGTAGCAAAGAGAGCCACCACACTAGCGCTCCGCAAGGACAAGCCATTCCTGGATGGCGCGGGCGGCATCGCTCTTCTGCCGAAGGAAGAAGACCCAGCGGTAACGAGAATAGTCTTCAGTGAGGGTGAGGACATAGCAGCGATGCTCTCCGACGGACCCGGTGGGAAGAGGGTCCATGACGTCAGAATGGACCAGGCTGAGAGGGGCGGATGCACGGGAGGAAGACAAAGGGTATGTGGACCGGTGCATTTTACCCTGAGCGTAATCAATGCACTGTATGGGGCACGGGAGAGGGAAAGTCTCCGGGTCAAGGCCCTTGGCCGGCTGGGTGCGGGGCATGCTATCTATAGCAGTAGAGTGGACATGGCAAAGGCGGCGGTGCAAGAGGCGGGTGTGCTGAGGAGAGAGCGTGCTGGTGACAAACACATAGCATGTGGCGACCGACGGGGAGGACACTGAAGGAGAGGAGGACGAGGGATATGCCACAAGTTGCCACGGGCGGTGGCGTGCAGTACGGCAAGACCAGATGGACACAGCGACACAGTGCCAACACCACGCGAGTGAACAACGTCCATGCTCATGCGGTCAAGGGCAGTGACAGACAGGAGGCTGAGCTCGAGACCCTGGACGAAGAGGACATCAGTCAGAAAGACATCACTGGCAGGACCACGAAAACGAACGACACCGACATTGCGGACAGGCAACACCTATTCGGAGCCCGTCCGGACACCGGAGACATCGCCAACAAGACCGAGCATGCTAAAGGCCTCTCGGGAGGCCGTCATGTGATGCGTGGCCCTGGAGTCGATGATCCACGTCTCAGTAGGGTCCTGGACGAGGGTCGCCAGATCGCTAACGGTCACATGGCAGCAAGCAAGAGACGCGGACGCGGTGGAAAGGGGCGTAAACCGGGACTGACAGTCATCAAGCCACGCAACATCGTGATGAAGGGGGGTAGAGGAGACCACAGGAGACGACGAGATAGACGAGGAAACGGGACACAGCCGTAGCTTAGTCTCAGTCATGCAGGGCTGGGCAGGAGAGCAGGAAGTGACGCAACTCGTACTTCCCTGGGGCGCAGGGCGATGCAGGCCGAGCTGGAGTGCGATGAACAACTCCAGCTGACGCTCACGGGAGGACGGCCCGGGATTGTAGACCGAGTGCGGAGTGACGGCACTGGAGCCTAGGTAGGAGGAGGAATGTGCCGGTGAAGGAAATGGAGCGTCGACGGCTACGGATGGTACTACTGCGGCGCGGGTGGCTGCTGGATTGGCGGAGCTGTCGGAGTGGCGGAGCTGCTAGTCGAGGCCGAGGCGTCAGGGCCGGCGGCAGCTACGGTGGTGGAGGCGAGACTGCGCTCCCACTAGCGACGCATGGTGGCGATGACGCGTGCCTCGTCCGTCAGGAGAGGGCACGTGTACCACCTGCGCCCGGGCTGGCCACAGTTGTGGCAGACCAAGCCACCACCGCTGGACCCAATCGACGGTTGCTGCTGTTGCTACTGTGGACCCTTGCCTTTCTTGTTCCGAGGCTTCTTCTTCCCCAAAGACGATGAGGTAGCCGTGGCGGGAGAAGCGACTGCCACGGAGGCGACGGCAGCGGAGGCGAGAGCCTCCGTGCGCTGGAGTCGGGATTCCAGACAAGCTTCCTCAATCCGGATGAAGAGCTCGTATGCCCAAGGCATGAGGGTGCCCAGGGGCTCCAAGATGGAGAGGACGTCTTGAGAGTAGTGCACGAAGAGGTCCGCATACGCGTCAATGGCGTCGCGTTTGATGGTGAGGGGCGCAGCCAGAGGGGGTGGGACAGAGGTGCCGAGACAACGAAGGATGTCCTCCGCCCATTGCCAATAGGCGGTGACCATCTCGGTCTCCCCCATGTGCAGGGAGTTGAACTCCTGTATCAAACGGCTGGTCTGAACCTCACTGGAAAGGCGATGGGGACGAGTAAGGATGTGCCACGCAGCTGCAGGGTCTAGGGTGGCGCCGGCGGTAAAGTCGCCGAGGAAAGGCTCTAGGGCCAGGCGGTAAGCCGGAGGGGTGACAAGGACGAGGGCACGTGCAGCGCGACCAACGTTATACAACTGGTCGACCTGAGTGGGGTCATACGGGAGGGTGTAGTATGCCCACAGGCCCTCACCCTGAGCCCAGATCCGAAAGCTGAGCTCCCAGCTCCGGAATTGCTCGCTAGCCTGAAGCGGGGGAGGCAGCATCTCAAAGTCCTTCTGCCTGCGGCCGGCACCCAGAATGGGGCCAAGGATGGAAGTCACTGTCTACCGCTGGCGCTTAGTCTGTTGGTGCGCTAGGTAATGCGTGGTGGCAGACATAGCGGGGCTAGCGTGTCCTAGAGGAATAAATGGTGGCAATGTACTGGTGGCAGCGTGGGAGGCCAATGGCTGCAGCGCTGCAAGCTGCTGCGTCAAGGTGGCGAGTTGTTGCAGAAGAGCAGCCAGGGGGTAAGGTTTAGCGGGGTTGCCGCAAACGATGCCAGAGGGCTGTTGCTGCTGCTGCCACTGCTACTGCTACTACTGCTGCTATTGGTACTACTGTTGCTGCTACTACTGCTATTGCTGCTGCTGTTGCAACTGCTACAGGAAATGGGGACTGGGGGTCCCCCCAACAGAGGGGAACCTCTCCTTAGAGGGGCTATTAGTCATAGTTGCTTATGGTGTCTGTATTCCCCTCTTTTTTTGGTCTCTTTTGTGTGCTGCTGATGTCAGCAGTGACGTCAGCCGAGGATGGCTGACATCAGCAGAGGCTACTGCGGTGTGTACAGGGCTACTACTTTGCTTTTCTTTTTTAAGTTGTTGATGTCGTCGATACTGACGTCAGTAGTGACCTCAGCGGATGGCCGCTGACGTCAGTAGCGGTTGATGTAGCCACTGCTCCGTGGCTGTAGCCGCTATTGCTGCTGTTGTTGCTGCTACTACTGCTGCTGTTGCTGTTGTTGTTGTTGCTGCTGCTGCTACGACTGTTGGAGGGGTGGGGATCCTGTTTTTTTTTTCTTTTTTCTTCTTGCTCGTCGCTACAAGCTTGCTGCTCGCTGTTCGTTGCTCACTGCTCACTGCGAGCAGCGAGCTCACTGCCAGCAACTCGCTGCCAGCAGCTCGGTGCTTGCAGCGAGCAGCGGGCTGCAGGCAGCTGTGGCTGCTGCTGCTATTGGCTGCCGCTACAGCCGCTACTGGTGCCGATGCTATCGTCGGCTGCTGTTGCTGCGAGCTATTGCTGCTGCCGGCTGCTGCTTGTTGTTAGTGCTGCTGCATCGGGCTGCTACTGCTACGAGCTACTACTGTGTGCAGCTACTGCTGGTTGCTGCTGCCACTGTTCGCTGCCATGGCAAGCTGCTGCTGTTGCTGCTGGCTGCTGCTGTCAGTCACACTTGGATGACGTTGGCGAGTGCGTCGTCTCCAGCAAGCGCCTGACGTGGCCTGTCGCTCACGTCCTCGCCTCAAGCGTGGGGGTCAGTGCTGCCGGAAAGAATCCGGCAGTATTTCCCCTGGCTCAGTGGCTGTGGGAAAAATTCTGACGCCACCACCAGGCGGGTCAATGCTGCCGGAAAAAATCCGGCAGCATTTTTTTTGCACTGGCGCGTATGGAGGTCCACCGGTGTTGTCTGGCACCTGTATGTCAGTCTTCTGCTACTACCGCTACGCTCTGGCTCTCATACCAAAACAGAAATGCTAGGTAGCAGGTTGGGGCAGCAGCGTTGTTGATACAGCGTGTTGGCTTCCACGCTCGTTGCTGAAGTCTGCTACCCCCTCAGTCTGCTGCTCTAGAGACTAAGTTTGGAAGCTGTGGGTTTGTTACTCAGAAGTGCGCACACCAGTGTTAGCACCAGAAAGCAGCTAGAAACTGAAAGTAACTGATTAGGAATGAAGAATAAGCAACAATGGGAGACCCCTCCAAGTTCTAGCTCCCCCCACTAGTGTGAACTTGTTACTCAGCTAACCAGCCAATCAGAAAATAGTCCTAGACCTATTTTCTGGCATGCAGGGTTTTCTCGGTGAGCCCTGCCAAACGCGCGACAGCCCAAAACCCGGGTGTCGTCGGTTTTGCCTGAAAACTGGACCATACCATAATACCGACGCTACGAACGCAGTCGTGCGGTCAGAATAAACTAGAAAAATAGCAGCAAAGAGTTACAGCTGCCCGAACCCAGGCAGTGCCTACGACAGTCAGTGATGCCAAACAGGGCCACACACAGTAGGAGACATGGACCCTAGGCACAGCATGATGCTGCAGGCGCAATGGCACAACCAAAAACGGCGCTGGGTGCAAGTAAGCATCCGTGGAGTTTAATGATGGCTGAGTAGAGAAGAACTTTGTCACCAGCGGTAAAAACGTCATTGTTGCGATGTTGGTTAGCTGACCGTTTCATCCCTGCTTGTATCATTGTGAGGATTTCTCGTGTTTCCTCCCAGATGGTGGAGAAGTCTCGGCGTTGAACGACGACTGCGGGAAACTTGCTGCGACTTTGTAGTCCAGCTGGTGTGGCGGAAGTTTGCCACGAGCATCTGACTTGTCCGCTCGGTTTGACCGTCGGTTTGAGGATGAAACTCTGGTCAGAAGCTGAATTCTGTTGCCGTAGCGAGTCATCAGTTTACTCCAGAAACGGTTGGTGAATTGGCAGTCTCTGTCGCTTGTGATGGTTCTTGGTACGCCATGTAGACGCACGATGTTGTTTAGAAACCGCATTGTTGTTCCTTTGGCGGTGACGGTGGTTGTCGTTGGGATGAAATGGGACATTTTGGAAAACTTGTCGACGACCACGATGATTGCGTCATATCCCTCGCGTGTGACCCTTAATTGCGCGACGAAGTCCATGGAGATATCAGCCCACAGTCCCGTCGGAATAGGGAACGGTTGCAAAAGTCCGAGTGGCCTTGTGCGACAGGATTTTTGTCGCTGGCATGTGTCGCAGGATTTGCAAAAGTTGGCCAAGTCGGATTGCATCTTGTCCCACCAATAATTTTTTGCCAGCTTCTTCAGCATGTTTTCCTCTCCGAAGTGTCCACCTGGTCATGTGTCGTGGCATTCTTCGAGTAGCATACGGCGAAGTTTGTCGTTCGGGGGAACGACCACTTGGCGAGTGAATCGCAATCGCCAATAGGATGCGCCAAACCATAATTTTACATTGTCGTATCTGCCGTGCTCGTCGTAGCCTCGTGTGAACAACCGCTCGAGATACAGGTCTTGTTGCAGCCGTAGTGTCACCACTTTAGCCATTCAATCTGGTCAACAGCTGAGTGCATCCGCCGGGTTGATTTTTCCCGTCTGGTACTCGATATCGTAGTTGAACCCGGATTCAAGGAACTCCATCCATCGGGTTTGACTTCAATTGAGGTTCAGCTGCTTCTTCAGATATTTCAACGCATGGTGGTCGGTGCACAAGATGCATTGGTGGCACTCCAGGTAACACCGCCATGTCTTGAATGCATGTATGACCGCCAACATTTCTTTCTTGTGTACATCGTAGTTGAGTTCCGGTCCTCGCAGTTTTCCAGACATGCAGGCGACTGGTTGCTCTCCATTGCCATGGACTTACAGGAGGACTGCGCCGAGGGTTCAGTCTGATGCGTCTGTAGACATGACATACTCGACCGTTGGATCGGATAATCATATGGTTGGTGCTGAGGCCACAACGTTGCGCAAAGTGGTGAACACTTCTTGTTCGCTGTCTCCCCACTGACACTCATTTCCTTTTCGAGTGAGGTCAGAGAGAGGCACTGAAAGTGGGGTGTAATCCCATACAAAACGCCGGTAGTAATTGCAGAAGGCAAGGAAAACTTGAACGTCTCGATCGTTGGTTGGCGTCGGCCAATTAACGACTGCTTCCATTTTTTTTGGATCCATGGTGATCTGTCTACCATTAATGACGTGACCCAAAAACTTGATTGAACGGCGACCAAAGTCGCACTTCGAGATTTTTCCAAAAAAAATCTCTTTTTGTAAAATTCAAGAACTTTTCGAACATGTCCATCGTGCTCTTCCGTGGTGTAGTTGTACACCAGAATGCCGTCGAGGTACACCACGACGATATCATCGAGATAAGGGCGGAAGATGTTTATTGTCGCCATGAACGTCACTAGGACATTTGTAAGTCCAAATGACATTATCGTGAACTCAAAATCCTCGTAGCGGGTTCGGAACAACCTCATCTCAATGCCGATGTCTGCCACACGTATATGGTGATAACCGCTGCGCAAGTCGCTTTTGTTGGAAATTTGAGCCCCTCAAATTTGGTCAAAAAGCTCGTGAGCTCGGGTAAGAGGGTAGCGGTTCTTTGATGGTAGTTTCGTTCAATGCCTGATAGTCCACTCACATCCGCATCTCACCCGTTTTCTTTTTTATGAATAATACTGTTGCGTCGTATGGTGATGTGGATGGGTGGATGAACCCCTGACTGAGCATCTCGTCGAGTTGCCTTTTTAGCTTAGTCAGCTCATGATCGTCCATCGGATAGGCTCCTTGAATTGTACGTCTGCTGCCTGGTTTCAGTTCAATGCGATGGTCGACGTCTCGTTGAGGAGTTCATGTTCTCGAGATCTCGTCGTGGAAGACGTTCGCATACTCGTGGATGAGTAGTGCGAACTCTTCGGGTACCATCGCGAACTTTATGGATGCCAAAGAGGCGGATGAGGCCAATGATGAGTCGGTTGCTGCCACTTCTGCTTCTTCCATTGGCTCAAGATGTATGAGCCAAGCACGAGCTCCTCGTTGTATACAATACTTGGCCATATTGAGCGGTATCGGTTTCGCAGGTTCTCGCTTCTTGGCAACCACGACTTCCTATACTCCTTCCACCTCTCCTACTTTCGCTATCGGCTTCTGTCCCATGCACTGAAGTTGTTGTTTGGCATCGTCGATTTCCACATAGACGTCGCCGGTGTTCCAGTGGACCTACGGGTTGTGCCGGTAGAGGAAATCTCGTTCGAGGATGATTTTGTGATCACTCATTGGACAAGACCTCCAGACCGTTACATCACGTAGATTTCCCAGTTGTAGTCATAGTGGTTCTCGGATTCTTCACATTTCCAATCTTTTGTCAATGATTTTGACTTCAAACACCCCTGGTTCGGTTTGTAAACATAGGTTATGAACCATGTCGTTTCTTACAAAGCTATGTGAAGCTCCTCCATCTAGTGGTGCCGGTACCGTTCTATGACTCTTACATCCTCGAGGCTGAACTTTTAGCAGTGTCGCCGGTTGGCCATCCTCGTACCCCTCGTCAAAATTTGCGATCTTAAAAATCCTCTACGGTGATGTAGGGAATTAAATGGGCGATCGTTTGGCGTAGATCACTCCGTGCGGACAAGAGTTGCGCCTTTCACTCCTGCCCTTTGCTGTTTCCTGACTCATTTTTCTTCGACTCCCTCCCCTTTTTGGCCTGCTGCTTACTTCGACAGTTGCGAGTGATGTGCACGAGGTGCGCGTATCTTTCTAGTCAACGACATCTACTTCCATCAGAGTCGAGGAGTCCGCTGACTGTTTTTTTTTCCGTTTCCACGGTAATCATGGTTGGGAGGTCGCCAGCCGTAGGATTCCTGGATCTGAGCATTGTAGTTGGTGCTGTCGATCCTTTCTGCTGCTGTGATCATCCGCAGCAAGTCTTTCTGGATGCCAAAAATAACAATTGCTCTCCAGATGTCTCGTTTGATTCCGTTATGATCTTGCATAATCTCCGCATGTACTCTACCACGCTTGACTACTAACGGAGATGGTAGAGTTTGTACTGTGCGTCAGAATTTTTATTCAGTCGTCTAAATCGTGCGAGCGTCGCGTGCAAGAGTTCGTTCCAGTCAGTTGGTGGCGTCAGCGTGTCTTGCCACTATGGGTTAATTTCTCCAAGGGTAGAACGCATGCGATCGGGGATATGAGACGGGCGTCGTTGGCCATCGATGATGCTCCGCCGATCTCCTGCTATCATTGGATGGCTTTTAGATCAGACCACCAACTTAGCACTGTGCCACGCAAAAGCACGGCCGCAAGGTCAATTTTCTTTTGATCGTCGTTGACCCCAACAATAGTGAAGTACACCTCCAAACTTGTGAGCCACATCTGAAGCAGCAGGATCAAATAATGCTGGTGGAGCCGGACGAATTTTGGGTTTACTCGAGTGTTGGGAATTTCTCTTGTCGAGCACTGCCTCTTGTGTGCTTGCATTGCGAAGAGCCTCCATCGCGACGTTGAGCTGTTGGAGCAGATGGCTGTTGATCTGTGCCTGTTGTCCCGTGCCACATGTCGTTCCTATTGCTGTCGTTGAGGTTGTCAGTAGGGGCGGCTGGTTTACTGCCGTTGGGTTCGCGACCGGATTGGTCGTCGAAGTCGTGGGGGTTGATCCAGCTGCCGCATAGCTTGCCATGCCAGAATTTCCTGCCACTTCAGGGTTCGCGTGCATAGGCACGTTCTGCTCCTCCATCGCTAAAATTGTTGCCAAAGGCCTGTTGCTGGTGGTCGGTTATGGTCGCTTGCCTCACGTCGTAGTTGCGATATCTGCAAATTCTTGACGTGCGAGATGTGCTGACGACTTGTGCGAGGTAGACCTCCAGATGGGTAAAGTAGTCAAATGCCTCTCAGCACCGCTGCACTCTGATACAAAGTGTTATGCCGATCAAAGCATAGATGGTGAACATGTAGAAGTTGCTAGGTAGAACACGATTCAGAATTTGGGACACTTGAGCAATTTATACTTAGCGGTAAGTGTACTTTGATGACAAGTGTCAAAATGATCGAACATATATACAAGTGTCAAGTTACGAATGAGACAAAGTTGTTGGTTGTGTTCTTCGAACACGCAAGTGACCTCTTGACTCCATTCATCCACACACACCATCACTGCAGGTGACTAAGCTGATATGAAGCCCAAGACACACACGTTGTGGGTCGGGCGTCATTGGTCTCTCAGCCATGTGCAAAATTGGTGTGAGAATTAGTCATGCTCAGTTCTACCAGAGAGAGTGCCTACTGATTCCAGCATGCGATGATTAGTTGTTGTGTGGCTGAAACATGAGAGAGAATACTGAGAGATGCATACTTTCACACATGCTCTTGGTCGATGTGGCCCCTTATTTTACTGATATGCATGCTGTGCTAGTTGTGTAGCTCATTACACTAGGTTGCTGATCCTGGGGGTCACACTCTCGGTCGCTCCGAGGTGTGAGAGACCACGACGGCTTTTGCCGACCGGTTCGGATCTACCCCGGGGTGGCGGCCAGACCCCACATCGAGCTACTCGTGTCAGTGGCCCGGTCAATCGGCTTCCAAGAGTTCGCTAGCTCTTGACTCTCGTTACTTGTCTCTTGCCGTTCTCAAGTTTTTTACCAACCCCTCACTCCACCCATTGCCATGGATGTTGTGTGAGTGTGCCTTGCCTGGTTGAGAGGGTGTGCCGACTTCTTGCCGCTACCTATTGGTATAGAATGGGAGGGAAACCTTCCCTCCCCTCAATCGATCCTGAACCCGTGGTATTTCACACAAAGTGGTACTCTAGTCACCAAAACGGGATCTGTACCCGCAGTCGCACTTCTCGGTGCGACAGCTGGCCGTCGCACGGCTCACCACTGTGCCTCAGAACTATATCCCACAGCTTGTATTCTGCCATAGTGCAACCCTCCAGCTTCACATTTTCTTGGCAATACATCACATTTGTGCAAGTGACTAGAGACACGCTTGGCTTGGCATATCGCCAACCCACAGCTCCGCAACATCACAGCACCGAAGCCGCAAAACCTTCTCGCCACGGCATTCTTGCCCTGGCACATCAGCTTCTGCATTGCGGGCCCGCAGCTCACAGTCCTGCAGCTCCGCAGCCTCGATCTCTTCAGCCTCGTAGTCTCAGAGGTGTAAATCTTAGCAGTGCAACAGTCCGATATCACCGTAGCACCAAGGCACCAAGCCTCGGAGTCTTGCCAACCTGCAGCTCTGTAGCCATGCAGCTCCACAACTCTGCTACCCAGGCCTGTTGCCCTGGTGCTCTGCTACACCTCATTACATTTCCTTTACAGCCTTGCAACCCCGTTACGCGCATGTCACAGGCCCGTCTCAGCAACACTGAACAACCCTACCATATCACTGCCTCACGTAGCACCAGCTCGCACGGTTCACAGCCTTACGTTACTCGTGTTATGCAGTTACGCTGCACGCACTTTGCCTATTGCACACAACAGCATCAATAACAGCCACATGTATGTCCTGAGTCGCCACCCTGGCTTCACCTCCAGATACTGAACCAGTGCCTACCTCTTAAAGGGATTAGCGTGAATGCATCCCCATCAACGAGAAAATCACACGGTACGAGGAGAAGGACCGGGCGGGGCGCAAGGCGTGGTCGCGCCGCCGCTGCTACGACAGCCCAGGGTACTATCCTGGGGAAGACAACAACCTTGCGGGCGACAAGGCTTGCGTTGATGCTGTTGAGTACGCAACCTATTGTCAATCTACTTCTGAAAACTCGCCAACTGTGTAGAATGCACCAACCACAGGGCCGTCACGCGAAGAGCGTCATCCTCCATCTCCTATAAGCTCTCCCATTTCCTATAGGATGCGTCAGAAAATTTCGTGTGTCGCCCCTTGTGGAGCGACACTAGCATCACCAACAGTCCCAGCATAGCCAGCCGAGGCAACCTCCTGTCGTACTACATCTCTCGTTGCCTCATAGACAACTGTTGCACCTTCTAGATTGTCTGAAATCTTTGTTGTCCTAGAAGCAGCAGTTGTCTCCAGTGCTGCTGTCTCTTCCACATTTGCTGCTAAAGCGCGTGCTGTGCGTGCACTTGCCAACATTGCTGTCAACAGGGCATTTGACACCTACACCGCCGCTGCCGATTGCACTACCAAGGACCCCTTGCAGCCGCCGCAGTTAACATCACCAGAAAGGGCGTAACAGCCACGGATTCTGTCAACAAGCAACAACATCAGCCGCCACTACTCTCTCCAGCGTTTTTATCCCCATCTAGACCTCAGCTGCTCAAGTGTCCCTTTTAGCTCTATCATCATCTCTTGGCCATCAGATCCGCATCTAGGATAAAGATGCAGCTGCTTTCTTTACCTTCATGGATGATACTCTTGCTGGAGTCGCTTTCCTCATCGTCTCTGCATCCTCCTCTGTTGTAGTCATCACAACTTCAGTAGTAGCTGCTCTGCCATCCTTGTTTGGCTTGCGTCGTTAGCTCTGGTGAGCTACCATCCACTTGTTGCTTGGGCGTATTTTCCCTTCTCTCCTCTCTTCTCTCCTGTGACCGTGTGCGTGCATTCCATTCTTTGTTGTGTAGAACTATCTAGCCAACCCACACCCTCTCTCACTTTCCCATGCCCACTAGAGCGAGGGAAACTGAGCCAGAAAATTCTTTGGCCGAGTCGTACCCTGCACACCATGCCGGTTGATGGTGACTAGTATGCTGCCTTGTAGGAGGAGCTATGGAGAGAGCGTACTGCTCTTCAGGCAACCCTCACTGCACAGCGCAATATAGAGGAAAAACTGCACACTGAACAGAGTGACCAAGATACTTTTGCCTATCACAGGGCTGATTTGGGTCTCAACCGCTTGCAACCTGCATTGCGCTCCACACACGCCGCATCCGCTGCTGCTAACATTGCTGTTGCATTTTCCACCTCACTCGTTTCCGCATCAAACGCCACTGGCTCTCTCTATTCTAACTCCCTTATTGTTGTGGCTATAACATGCGCTGCTGCAGCTAAAGCCCTTACACAGCCTCCACAGTACAAACCAGACTTTGAATCCGCACCACCTCACTTTACCTTTAACCTCACCTTTGCTTCTTGAGAGGTTCGCTTCAGTGCTTGGGCATAGGATGAATAGCTTTGGGAGTACTACCATGCAGCCAATCCATCTGCAAGCCCTCCTTTCGTGTCCAATGATGCTGAGTCTGCACGTGATGTTTGTGCTCTTATTCGAGTTGGACCCGATGGTCTCACTGATGGGATTGGGTCCAATATGCTCACACAACCCATCACAGGCCAGTTGACCATGTTGGCACATATGCACTCTTCAAGCATTGCACCATTGTCACTCGGCACGCCGCACATAGTATCCTCACAGTACAGTTCAACACCCTCTCGATGCATGTTGACGAGGCTGCGAATGCCTACTGGGCCCGTAGCCTCCGCCTTCTACGTGATCTGGGCAAGGCGGCACCTGGACAACTTTTTTCTGTCCTCTCTGTCGTCAACGGTCTCATCCTCAAACTATCGGACATCTTCAAGAAGGTGAAATCCTCTGAGCTCGAGTGTCTTGCTTCCAAGCTCGTCCTTGCTGACACCCCCCCGGTATTGGTGCTCTGTGGGAGTTTACCTCCCAGCGTTTCACTAACTGGTAGAGTACCCTCCAAAACAAGCGTATCCATCATGTAACTATTGCAACTGTTGCAACCATTGCACTTCCTTCCACCTCATCATCCTCTACCTCTTCATCCTCACCTTCCTCCTCTGCAATGTCTCTCCTTAGCCAATGGGGGGGGGGTGGTGGTCGTGGTCATGGTCGGGGCAAAGGTACCGGTGGTTCTGATTGTAGAGGCCAAGTCGGTCATGGCAAGGGGAAGGGATCTAACAACAACTCCTCCTCTTCCACTCCCAGCACTTTTACATGCTGGAACTGTAGCACCGTCGGCCATTCTGCACCCAAGTGCCCGTCGCCGCCGGACAACGAGCGCCTTGCCTCCGCCATGCAGGCACATTGGGTGTCCTCCTCTAGTGGCTCTGGAAGCGCTCCTCATATAGCCACCTCCACTGCTCCATCAGACTGCGGTGTCCCTGTCACTACTGAGGCTGCCGCCTAAAGCACCGCTGCTGCTCCGCCTTCACCTCCTTACCCTTAGGGTTGGCCCCTGGGGTATGGTGGACGGTCTTCTACGGCCTCCCATCTGGATTCCTCCTGCTTGGGCGTCTCCAGTCTACTCACCCCGCCATCCCCCCTCCGGCGTTTTCATCACTCTGGACCCACCTTAGGAAGAGCGCAAGTTGAATGCTGTGCTTTCTTACGGCGCCCACCAGTGTCACCTTTGTGATCAGGGAGGTGAGATTGGGTGTTCTGGGTCGGAGCCTCTTGCGTGTGTTGTTGATGGGGATTTGCGTCTTCCTGCGTCTGGTCATGTTCTCAGGGATCCTCCTGTTGATGTCTCGTGGTTTGAGGAATGGAAACCCACTGTTTGGCTCCATGTGGTCAGATTCTCTCTCTGCACGCCACCATTGTTGTAGTGAGTCGTGATCCCTCCACTGTTCGTGCGTTGGGTGGCGTATGGATTCTTGACTCTGGGGCCACTCATCATATGACTTCGTCATGCGCGTCCTTCGTCTCCCTTGGCCCTATTGGCTCTGTTCGCTTTGTTCGCACCGGCTCAGGCCAAGTGCTCCCTGTTCAGGGGGTTGGGGTTGTACGCTTTGTCAGCCCTGGGAGGGAGCTATTCTTGCCGGACGTCCTGTATGTTCCATTACTTGAGCTGAGTCTTCTCTCTGTTACGACACTCAACGACCAAGGCATGGACTTATCCTCTAGTCACGAAATTTCTTCTTTCTCACATTGCACCTCTGGCCGCATTCTCTTGCAAGGCAAATGATGTGATCGTCTGTTGTGTGTTCCCACCTTTGCTTCTACTCTAGCCACTGTTGCCCTTGTGCATGTTGCGCGCTCCCTCTCCCGGGCACATTCACAGCTGCTCCACCGCCGCATGTGCCACATTCACACTGCTGCCATTGATAGCCTCCTTGGTGTGTTACTAACGCTAGTCCCCCTGAGTGCCTTGACTGTGCTTAAGGCAAAATGCACTGCTCTCCTTTCTCCACCACTGAGTTTCATACAAATCATCCCTTTGCCTGCTGCATGCTGATGTCATGGGGCCTCTTTCTCATGAGGCTCTTGGGGGGTTTGGTCGTTATATTCTTTGCCTCACTGATGACTTGTCTCGCATGTGTTGGGTCTTTGAACTCAATCAGAAGAGTGAAGTTTGCTCCAGTCTTGAGTCATGGCTTCCCCTGGCTGAACTTGCCTTTGGTCGTTTTCTCCGTGTCTTTTGTTGTGACCATGGCGGTGAATTCATGGGTCTAACTTCTTGTTTTCTCACATCTCAAGAGGTGAGCATTGAAACTACATCTCCCTACACACCATAGAAAAAGGACGTATCTGAACGCTGGAACAGAACTCTCACTGATGGTTTCCGTATCCTTCTAAGTGCGTCTGACGTTTCCCCTCTGTTCTCTTTTGAAGCCATGTCCTACATGACGTGGGTCTAAAATCGTGTTCCCCACGGCACCTTTCCCTGTCGTCACACCGATTGAGCGATTGTTTGGTTGTCATATGAACCTCTGCCTTGCTCATGTCTGGGGCTGTGTCGCTGCCGTTCGGCTCCTTGAGGACCTTCACGATGGCAAACTCAGTCTGCGCGCTCGCTTGTACACCTTTCTTGGGATCTCAGGAATGACCAAGGCCTGGCGCTTCTGGGACCCCGATTGCACCCGTGTTGTTGAGTCTCATGATGCCCTCTTCTTTGAGGACGTCTTTTCTCGTGACTTGTGCCATGTCACTCCATCCTCTTCCCTGTCCTCGCTCCGTCGACTTGGGGAGATGGGTTTGTTCCAGCCTCCAGTTTTACTAGGGCATTGCCACCTCTCTCTAGCTCGTCTCATTTGTCTTCCGACCCCTCTTCTCCTATGTCTGACATGTATCCCAGCTCTGACATGTTCCTCAGCACCCATCTGCATCCCCACCTGGTCCTTCCCCGAAGTCTTCCCCCTCTGGATCCTCTAAGTCCACGTTAGCACCTCTTAGTGCTCCGCCACTGTCTGTTGAAACTATTGCATAGTCTTCCCCATGCGTTGTCTTTGAGCCCCTTCCGTCGCCTGCCTTGCAGCCGACTGTGTTTGTTAATGAGACAGCCTCTCTCCTAGTCACGTATACCCCTCCGGTCGGACCAGAGCTGTACACTCGTGGAGGGAGACTCCGTGCCCTTCCACAACACTCTATCTCACAGTCCACCCAACCCTCTTAGTGTCGCCCCCGCTCTAGTGCGCCTTCCACTTCAGCTGGCCCCGTTGCTAGACCCATTGGACTTGGCACAATAGGCCTTGCTGTCAGTGTGGTCCACCCTAACTCAGCAGTGGGCTATGCACTCGTTGCTCATGAGTTCCATAGTTCTCTGGATACATTAGTCGCTGGATACATCGTCGCCTGCTTTATGGCAAATAGGATTCCTTCGCTTCCAGCAGAGCCTACTATTTTCCACCTGGTGAGGGAGGCAGCTGACACTGATCTCTGGGAAAAATCCATGCAGGAAGAGCTCATAACCCTAAATAAACATGAAGTCTTTGAACTTGTTGATCTCCCAGCAAGGTCGTAAGGCTGTTTCGGCTCGCTAGGTCCTTCGGCGCAAGCTGAAGCCCGATGGCACGATTGATAGGTACAAGGCCTGGCTCACCGCCAAGGGATTCTCCCAAATCCCAGGCGTTGACTTTGATGAAACATTCGCCCCTGTTGGACGGTACATCATGGCCCGAGCTCTCTTGAGCCTGATTGCCCAGCATGAATGGGAGCTGAAGCAGATGGATGTCAACAATGCATTCTTGCACGTACGTCTCGATTAGGAAATTGACATGGTGCAGCCTCTAGGCTTTACAGCTGGTACAAACAAGGTTTGGCGGCTGTGCAAGGCCCTCTACGGGCTTAAGTAGTCCCCCCGCTATTGGAACCTTGAGATATCATCTACCCTCGAGAAGGGTGGCTACCGTCGTAGCGCTGTTGATCCAGCTCTCTTCTTGAGTGCACCCTCGGAACCCTTTGTGGCCATCCTGGTCTTTGTGGATGATCTTTTTATTACGTCGCCCAGTCCCGTTGCTGTGCAGCTTGTAAAAACTCTGTTTTAGTCCACCTACTAAATGAAGGACTTGGGTCCAGCTCATGTGTTCCTTGGCATGGAACTTGAGCATGAACGTCAGTGCCAAATGCTGCACGTGCACCAGGCTGCCTACATCCGCAGCCTGGGGAAGTGCTTTCCGCCTTGCTTGCTGAAACTCCCACTACATTCATACCGATGACTCCAGCTGGCCAACGCGTACTGAAGTCACTCAACCCAACTCAGCTGGGAGACACTGTCAATGTCACCGATTACCTCAGCGTGCTTGGACATCTGGTGTAATTTGCCACCACCACTTGAGCAGCCTTCTTGGTCAACCTTCTTGCTCAGTTTTCCTAGCAGCCCCGTCATAGGCATCTCGAGGCTGCACTACGTGTCGTCCGCTTTGCTCTTCAACTCCATGTGTGGGATTGTGCTATAGGTCACAACCCTCTGTGGTTGTTGATGGATACACTGACAGTGACTGGGCTCATGAAAAAGACACACGTAGTCGCACTGGCTACATCTTTCTCATAGGTGGGACTGTGATCTCGTGGAAAAGTGGAAATTAGGGGTGTGTTGCACTTAGCTCCAGTGAGGCTGAGTACGTCACTTTTGGCGCAGGTACGTGTGGGAGTGTCTGGATGTCTCGGTTTTTGCAACAACTTTGTGTGTCCATCCAGTACATCACACTACACTGCGACAATCAAAGCACTAAGGCAATCGCTTAGCATGATGGCATGCATCATTTGCGTACAAAGGACATCAGTTATGAGCATCACTTCATCCGCGAGCGCATTGTCTCAGGAGAGGTCCAGGTTGTCTGGGTCAATACTCGTCAGAAGCGTACAGATTTTCTCACCAAATCTCTCAGTAGTGGAATGTTCATGGTTGCCGTCCATGCAGTTGGCTTGTTGCATGCATGTGATACCCCTCGCTAATGTGACAACTCCTTGTCTGTTACCTTTACCGTGATTCTCCACATGGTTTGTGGGCTCTTTGTCTGTGGGTCATGGGGAAGTGTTGGTTGTGTCTGTCAAACACGCAAGTGACCTCTTGACTCCATTCATCCACACACACCATCACTGCAGGTGACTAAGTTGATATGAATCCCAAGGCACACACGCGGGTGACGCATTTTTGGCATCTGAGCCAGGTGCAAGATTGGCGTGAGCTCAGTCATGCTCAGTTCTACCAGAGAGAGTTCCTTTTGATTCCAGCATGCGATGATTAGCTGTTGTATGGCTGAAACATGAGAGATAGTACTGAGACATGCATGCTTCCACGTAAGCTCGTGGTCGATGTGGCTCCTCATTTTGCTAATACGTATGTTGTGCTAGTTTTGTAGCTCATTGAACCGGGTTGCTGACCCTACGGGGCCACACTCTTGGTCGCTCCGAGGTGTGAGAGACCATGGCGGCTTTTGCCGACCGGTTCGGTTCGACCCCGGGGTGGCGACCGGGCCCCACATCGAGCTACTCGTGTGGGTGGTCCGGTCAACCGGCTGCCAATAGCTCGTTAACCCTTGACTCTCGTTACTTGTCTCTTACCGTTCTCAAGGTTTTCACCAACTCCTCGCTCCACCCATCTCCATGGATGTTGTGTCCGTGTGCCTTGCGCGGTGAAGAGGGTGTGCCGGCTTCTTGCCGCTACCTACAATAGTCGGGGTCATTGAATGATTGTTAAGCAATGCGTATGGAGTTGCGTTGTGAGTGGTCGGATTTAAGAAGGTCCGCCGGGAAATCAGGGGAATTTGAGAATCGACGGTGAAGATGCGAGATGCATCTCTATAAATCCAGATTCTTCTCAGTGTGCGAGAAGTTGACCGAAATGTTGTGATACTTCTGTCGTAGATTCACCGGAGTGGTCAAAGTTGTCAGAAGGTTCCAGAAGATTCACTGGGGGCGAGGGCATTTGGACGGGTTGTCCTCGACCGTTGGAGTGAATACCGTACTGGCACCCATATTCATCTCTTTTTTCATTTGCTTTTTAGTTCCATATATTATCCTATATCCGGGTATTTTTGAATTGTTTGGACGAGGAATTTGGTGGGGAAAGTTTCTCTGTCATGAAGGAAAGTCGTGTTTCACGTGTCTCGACAAGAAGTTTTGGTATAAAGAAGTTTTTTGTCACATGGACAAACTAAAATAATCAATTTGTGCAAATATGGGTGCATGTACAGTATCGCGGTCTTGCGACGCAATGGGCTGTTTGTGTAATAACAGTAATGTCCATTCAGATTGATTAGGGACTCGTGTACGTTTGGTACGTAACATACCCATACACAAACTAGATTATTATTCGCGCTCGGCCAAACACGACCCTCCTACGGAACACCAACAAGAAGAATGTGGCACTGTGTCATAGCCATAAAAAATATGAATACTCCCATAAAAATGAAGAAGAAATCGTACACCACAAACATTTGAATGACATCATCACATAGTTAAGTATGTTAGAACTCAATGATGCCATTCCAAGACCCGAAAATGTGGATTTTTTGTAAAGATGACGTCATGATTGTCGAATAAATCGTGCATGATTTGAAAATTACAAAACAAAAATGAAAATTGTACACGACATGCCCATTTTATAAAAATGCACGGCATGCCTGTATGCTATTTTTAATTTTTTAGGTCCAGGTACGCCATGAGCAAACATGATATTCATAGGTATCCTATTCCTTTTTTTAGTACGCCGGGCATGTTGTGCCAAACGTTCAACCCGTGGGTACGCTAGCTTAATAGTGCGCGCAGAGCGGGTATCCAAACTCTTTCACCCTTGTGGATTACATAGTAGCTGTAGAAATAAGTGGACGCTGAGCATCAAAAGGATAGTGTTGCATGCCTGATGTACACGAATCCCTAAAATCCACTGTTGAACACTTATTTCCTTACATTAATGTCCCACCACACATCGCCCTCCATATTTCTACGCTGTTTGGTCGAGGGCAGTTTGGCCACCTGTCCCGACCTCCTGTAACATTGAGCGGAATGAAGATGGTTCACAGGGATAAGGTGAGGGTCAGTAGAAGATTTGAGGAATTGGGAAAATTTTATAACATGTATTAAGAAGTAAGTGTGCTTCGATGGCAAGTGTCAAACTAGTCGAGTACATAGATACAATGAGAAGAATCACGATGAGGCACATGTCGGGTCCTCCGTGCTTGAGGTGAGTGGCGCGTGTAAGGGCGTGCCGTGAGTGCCTGATTCGAGAAGCTCTACCGAGAAGTCAAGTGGCTTCGAGAATATCAAGGCACTGTTTTATAAAGTTCGGGCATTGTCGAGAAGTTGACTGAATGGAATCAATACAGCTCACAACACCGGTCAAAATGCTGGGGCACATGGCCAAAATCCCCTTGGCCGATCGACGTAAAAATCATGTGGTCAATGCTCGACTGGCCACAAATGTAAGGACAAAAATACCCACTCGCGGAGTTGTACGTGATGGACAAAACACTTCCCTTCTAAACGTGTCTTGGAGAGAAAGTAGATGTGGACAGGTGACGGCAGTAATAACTGTCGATTAGATGATCAACGCCCCAGAGGTTGTCGTAAGGCTCCTAACTGTTGTGCGCGGCGTCGTAGCCGCACCACTTTACCATGTACTCGTTTGCTCTTCCACGGTGTCAGTGTTCAAGAATATCTTCAATCACGTATTTTGTTTTCGTGTCTACTTGAATAGGTGGAGGTGCACTTTCTTTTCTACGGAAGTTCATTATGGGGTCCTGGTCGTGCTTGACTTTGCTCATGTAGAAAACAGGGTGGATCACCATGTTGTTAGGCACACGAAGGCGAGCAACGACATGGGTTTGCATTCGCTCCATATCAAACAGTCCCAACCACCACGGATTGATGTCCGCGGAGCTGAGGACATGATCGCTAGTGCTGAACATGTCATTGCTATGGTGTTGGTAAGCTACTTGCTTCATGGCTATACATGTCTATGTGAGGGTTTGTGGTGCTTTCTTCCAAACGCTCGAGAAATCTCGTCGGTGGAAATCAAACCCAAGAATGTTGTTATGGCTTTGAAGTCCTGGTGGTGTGGCGAGAAGTTTGACATAGATAACTTCAAAAGGAATTTTACCTACTCTAGTGGAAGTGGTAGAGTTGTATGCAAGTTCAACGGTCGACAGTTTGGCTGCCTAATTGGTGATGTGCGGCTTGCATAAAGTGCAAAGAAGTTATTTGAGCATCCCATATGTCCGCCTTGTTTTCCCGTCGGTTTGAGGATGGATCACATTTGATAGCTGAAACCGACTGCCGTGACACATCATTAATTCGCACCAGAAACGTCTAGTGAAGAGGCCTTTCCTATCGCTAATGATGGTACGTGGCACCCTGTGCAGCCATACGATTTGGTTTAAGAACAAACGTAATGTACCTTCTAGGGTGACCATGGTCATTTTCAGGATGAAGTGCACCATTTTGTAAGTACTCTCCACCACCACAAGAATGGCGCTGTAGCCCTCGTGAATAGCTAGAAATTCCGTCACAAAGTCTATGCTGATTCCAACCCACGGTTCCGTCGGAATAGTGATTTGTTGGAGTATTCCTGGTGATGTCATGCGACAAGATTTTTGCCGCTGATAGGAATCACATGATTTGTAGAAGGCTACTACGTCAGTTTTCATCTTGTCCCATTAGTAATACTTTGTCAGCTCCTTGAGCGTCTTGTCCTCACCACTATGTCCACATAGACCAGTTTTGTGGCATTCCTCCAGTAGCATCCACCGTAGCTCCTCATTCTATGGTACGATGGTTTGGTGAGTGAGTCGTCGCTGCCAGTAGCGATTGTCAAACCAGAATTTTGTTTTTTCGTACCATCAGAACTCCTCATAACCCTTCGCAAAGAGCCTCGCAAGATACTGGTCTTGTTCGACAACTAGCATGTTGATCCCGGCCATCAGATCTGGTCGCCGACTTAGAGCATCCACTGGATTTGTCTTTCTAGGTCGGTATTCGATGTTGTAGTCAAAGTTAGAATCAAGGAACTCCATCCATCGATTTTGTTGATGGTTTAGATTTGGCTGAGTCTTGAGATATTTCAGCGCATGATGGCCGGTGCAGATGACGCACTATCGTTACATTGATTAGCACCGCCATGTCTTGAATGTGTGTACAACTACAGGCATTTCTTTCTTTCTTTCTTTTGTGTACCATGTGATTGAGCTATGGCTCGCGTAGCTTTTGTGACTTGTATAAGACCAGTTGTTCCCCAATGCTTTGAGGAAAGCGACTTTGATTGTCCGATTGGAAGGGTTGTTGACGATGATGTATTCCACCGTTGGATCTTCCAATTGTAAGGCTTGCACAAGGTTTGAGGCATTTCTCAAAGAATTGAACGTTTCTTGTTTGCAATCCCTCCAAATCACCTTGGTGATGTTATGAGTGAGATCGGAGAGAGGCACTCACACTAGAGCGTGGTCATTTACGATTGACAGTAGTAGTTCCAGAAGCCTCAAAATAGTTGGACGTCCCAAAAACATTGGTCGGCATCGGCCAACCAGCGACCTTCTCCACCTTTTTCCGGTCCATGATGATCTGCCCTCCACAGATGATATGGTCCAGAAACACAATCGAACGGCAACCAAAGTCACATTTCGAGAGTTTTCTGAAACATTTTTCTCTTTGTAAAATCTCAAGAACATTTTGGAGATGTCCATTGTGCTGCTCTAAGGTGCGGTTGTACACCAAGATGTCCTCGAGATATACGACGATAAAGTCATCGAGGTACGGGTAAAAAATGTTGTTCATTGCCACCACAAGTATTACACGGGCGGTCATGAGTCCAAACGGCATGACCTTGAACTCGAAGTGTCCATATCCGATGTGGAATGCAGTCTTCTGGACATCCAAACTAGATACGTGCATCTCATAATAGCGACAACATAGGTCGATTTTGCTGAAAATTTTGGCGCCGTGGAGTTGGTTGAAACGCATATTCGCTCATGGAAGAGGGCAGCTCTAACGTGTGAGCTCTCCTCCTCCTGTACGTTAGTCATCGTCGGAGCTCACAAAATGGTATCCAGAGCTCACTTGAGGGAATTTCCCTCCCTATCACTCTGGGGACATTCATCATCAATGACGCGTGTAGGGAGACTTGAACATTTCAAGTCTCCAGAGGTCCAGTTCTGTTCTTATCTCGCCCCCTTGTTCTGGGTCCAAAACAAGGAGGCTGTTAACCCAAATGACTTTGCATGAGTTTTCCGGTTTTGAAACTCACAGTTTGACCTAAACAAACTCGAGTTTCGTTTTTTTATGCATCGGCACAAAATCATCCAGTGCAAGGTACGATCAACAACATTGCACTGAGTTCTCTCATGCACACCACGCTTCTCACCCTCACTCTATCCCTCACCCTTGCTTACTCTTTCAGGTGAGGAGGGTGAGCGAGGATGAGGGTATGAAGCCACAACCTCGACCCTCGCAGCCTCGTGGCCTCCTGGCCACTGATCGAGCCACCAGCTCGATCGGTTGCTGGTGGCTCGCCGGTGGGTGGTCGGCCGGTCACTTGACCAGCCACCGGCCACCCAGCCGGCCGGCCGCCGGCCAGACGGTAGCCAGCTGGTGGCTCGTCATCTGCAAATCCTCATAATAGCGAGGGGTGGCTGCAAGCCATCCCCTTGTTATCGCGAGGTAGGATGGCCGGACCGGCCTTCCCCCTTCATTCCTCCCCACTTCTTATGAACTGACCCAGTTCATGACCAACAAGTGATTGTGCCAGATAGTGAGTTGTCAACATGTTAAAAGAAAATTGAAATTTTCAATTACCAGCTAAACATGAATACGTGCAAGGCTTGTGGACCTAAGCTACAGCTTGTCAGTCAACAGGGCTAGCAACCTCCATCCTCAAGGCGAGAGCATCCGCGCAACAACCAAGTTGGACGTTTCAAACCTCATGTGATCGATGTCCATGAATTTTCAAGAATGTTTTTTACTATTGTCACATTCATGTGGCGTGTCGTGCTACGTGTCAATCTGTGCGAGCTGCTAGTTTGCTCTCGTACTCATTGAGTGCGCCCATGAGTAACGGAGATTCAGGCTCCCATGAGATATGTTCAGGTCCACAACCGGCCCAATGAACGAGGTAATCCCTAACAACCCACAACAGGAGTGTATGCCGTGGATGTTGGATTATGTGAAGAACCTCGTATTGGCCGTCAACAGTAAGGATTGCTGGTGGCCCGAAAGCAGCAATTGGTATGCCACTGGCCCAATGTGTGCAACGATGGAAGGCAGTCCAATCCACTTTTGTTTGGTAGAAGTTTTTGCGTCCTTGGAGAATTCAGCGGAAGGTCCTTACTGCTAAGCAACATCCTTTTTTCAATGTGAAATGAGGCCTCACGGCAACTTTAGTCGGTATATGCCTTTTGTTATTGCCGATCAGCTTGAAGGTGACCCTTCGCCTCTTGTAACATGGTGTCTATGCACTTGGCAAAGGTTGGAGCAAGAGGAATCTATCCTCTTGTACTCCAACTCTTCACCTATGAAGAGAGTACCACTGGATGCTGACCACTATTCAGCACAAATGGTGTGAATTATGTAGAATTGTTTACCGAATTATTCACCGTAAAGTTTGTCGGTGCTAGGAATTTGTCCCACTCATTCATGGCAAGATCCATGTTTATGCGGAGCATCTACTCCAAAGTGAAATTCATGTGTTCTGTTTGTTTCTATGTTTGAGGATGAAATATTGATGAAATTTGTGACTCATTTCCAAAGTACTCGTGTATCTTTTGCTAGAACTTACAAACAAATTTTCTATCTCGATCGGAGATAATGCGCAACAACAAGTTGTCTTCCTTCACGACATCCTAAAAAAAAAGAGACAAATGATCTCTATGCTCACATCACTGGTTATAGGAAGGAAGCGTTTCATCTTCGTAAAAATATCCTCAACCACTTTTATTACATTGTGGCCACAGACAATGTCCAAAAGACCATTAATAAAGTCCATCCTCACACACTCACATGGAATCCAAGGAATGGGAAGCTGTTTGATGAGCCCAACATGCTTTTAGTTACTAGCCTTGTTCCGAAGTCATGGGCCGCATGACATACAATACTTACAGACTTCAGCACTCCATGCTGACCATCAATAATGGTCCAATAGTGCCTGTCCGTTCTTCCGAGGTCCCATATCACTTGTGACCGATGGGTCATGGAATTGGGAGATAATCTTCGCTTGAAGGTCTTCCAAGTCCGGCACAACAACTTGTTTTCCGTGCTAAAATATTCTTGCACCCTCCACCAATCCGTACTTGTCCAAATTCTGTCTTGAAACCAAGAATCCACACAGTATTCCATCCGGGTCCTGTTTATGAAGCCTTTGTAGTGGATATTCTCTTGAGGTGGTTGTTGTAGAGGTGTACGGAGATCTGTTATTTGTATTATTGCTATCGCAATGACCATAAGAGATCCACTAATCTTGGTGGTTGTTTTTACTTCCATAGACTGTTGGCTTCGTGGATTAGCCAAATTGATGCGTCCTGGCCTATATTCCCAGGTGAACAAGAATCCATCCAGGTATTTTCTCTAATGTGCTTGTTGTCTTGGCATGTTTGGTACATTTGGAAAAACACCAAGATGACAACCGTCACTCCCCCTTCAACGCCCTCGAGGTATCAGTGCCACATCTTAGAAGCATGTACCAATACAAGGAGCTCTTGATCCCCAGTCATGTACTATGTCTTTGCGAGGATGAGCTTCCGTCTCATACGCAACTGAATGACCATTTTGTATGAGGACTGCTCCAAGTCCATATTGCCAACGCATCACATCATACCTCCCATAATTACGAGGGATCCAGAACGGTTAAGACGGATGTTATGGATTTTAGTTCTTTGACTTTGAGAAAAGCATTCTTGTAGTGAGATGTCTATTCCCAATGTATGTCATTTCACATGAGCCTGGTTAGCGGCGCTGCCAAGGTCGAATACCCTTACATAACGCGTCAAAAGTAGTTTGCAAGACTGAGGAAAGATCAAATCTGCCAACGTTTTCTAGGAATGACCAATTCACCACGGCTTGAACCTTTTGTGGGTCGACATGGATACCTTCCTTGCCGACTATGTGTCAAAGGTATTCAAGCTCATCTTGTGCAAACTTGAACTTGCTCACTTCCGTATGTAACATATATTCCCAAAGGATCATGTGGAATTTGTCAGGATGGAAGCCGCGTGGATGCAGTCCCGACGTTGGTCTGATAGACTCTATTGGTTCAAGTCTACTGTTTTGGGCGAATCTGAGACTGAGCGTGAGCTTTCTGGTCGCCTCACGCTATGTGAGCAGGAATTTAGAGACAGTCAGTTTGCGAAGGGAATAACGTCGTTTTGCGTTATTTTTTAACATAGACATGATCACAACATTTATAGGGCTAGTCATGAGCTTTCCAACGCACCAAACCGCGCGCGATTCGGCCAAGCGTAGCTCAAGTTATGCTTGCCGAAGCGCAGGTCTCACCCACCACAGAAACGCCTAACGCCTCCATGGCGCGCACACACCGTGGCGCCTTTCTTCACGTGCGAAGCGCCTTTCCCAAGGCACAGATCCAATTGCACGTGGTGTAGGGGTCTCCTGCACTGTTTCCACGCACCCTACCCACTTTTGGGTCGAGTTTGGTGATGGGGTGTGACGAGGTTCGAAACCTGTCCGCGGACCTGCAGTCAGAATTTTGACGAAGTCCCCGAGTAACAAAACGTAATACTGGGTTTCGGACGCCGAGCCATGATTTTGGCCAAGTCCCCCAGTAACAACCCGCACTACTGGATCCGGTGGATGATCCACCTGATCAGGTGGATTATCCACCGGACGCCTCGGCAGGCCTTCCGGAGAAATTTCTCTAGATGGTATTTTTGTTACTCAATCCGGTTGATTATCCACCGGATTTCGAGTCGCAGCCGGCTCCCAGAGTCACTGCGCACACCCTAACTTTGGAAGGCCATATCTCCCTCGAGACTTGTCCGATTCCGGCGAAAAAAATTCCACCGGATTCAGCAACTCGTCAACTTTACGAGGAAATCCTCCATTTTAGTATCCGAGCAATTGTCGAGTCGCCAGATCCGCCGGAGCGGAGTTTTCACTTTCTGGCGGCTCGTCGACGCCTCCCGGCGCCGCACTTGGGCATGCGGAGGGGCAATTTTTCAACATTCTCCACCTTGCACCTGCCATGCCCGCTGCTCTAGCTTGCTCTTACTCATCTTCCGCTGCGCCCTCCAGCCCATCATAGCTGGTCATCCCAAGCCTGGCCACGCTCATCACGTGGCGGTCCGCGGGTTGCGCTTTGGTCAAGCAATCCGCAAGCATGTTGTGCGTGCTGCAGTGCTGCAGCACCACCTGCCCCTTCTCGACCATGTCCCATGCGTAGTGGTAACGCACGTCGATGTGCTTCGTCCTCCTGTGCTGCGGCGGGTTGTTGGTCAACGAGATGGAGCCGGTATTGTCCTCTTGCACCACCGTTGGCTCCTGCTGCGGCACGCCCAGCTCCCTCAGCAACCTGCAGAGCCACACCGCCTCCTTGACCGCCTCGGCAAGCGCAATGTACTCCGCTTCCACTGTGGAGGTGGCGACGCAGTCTTGCTTCCTGCTGCACCACGAGACCGCTGCACCAGCGAGGAAGAACACGTAGCCGGATGTGGACTTCGGCTTGTCCACATCGCCAGCGTAGTCTGCATCCGTGTAGCAGACCAGGCGCAAAGGCTCCACCCGCCCTTTGCCTTCAAACCTCAGGCGCGCGTGCCGCGTCGCCTACAGGTAGCGGAGGATGCGCTTGACCGTCTGCCAGTGTAGTGGCCCTGGATCAGCCACATACCTGCTCACTTGGGCCACCGCGTAGGCCAGGTCTGGTCGAGTCGCCACCATGGCGTACATGAGGCTGCCCACCGCTGATTGGTAGGGCACCCCTGCCATATCCTCCCGCTCTTCTTTTGTTTGCGGCGCCATTGCCGCACTCAGTTCACAGGTCGTGGAGACAGGACTGCACACTGGTTTGCAGTCTTCCATGTCGTACCGCTTCAGCACCTTGGCCACGTATTTGGCCTGTCCCAGCTCAAGCGTGCGCGCCCTCCGGTTCCGCGTAATGCTCACCCCGAGGTAGAACTCCAGCTCCCCCATGTCCGACATCTGGAACCTGCTGCTCAGCTGCTCTTTCAGCTGCTGTAGGCTCGGCAGGTCTGAGGAGCACAAGATCAGATCGTCCACATAGAGTGCGAGAATCTGATGGAGCTTCTTGCTGCGCTGCTCGTACACGCTGTGATCCGCCTCACAGCGCTTGAAGCCGATTTGTGCCATGAAGCTGTCCATCTGTTGGTACCAGCATAGGGGCGATTGTTTTAGCCCGTACAAGGACTTCCGCAGCTTGCACACCTTGCCCTCCGGCGTCTCCACCCCCTCCGGCACCTCCATGTAGATTTCTTTGTCGATGATGCCGTTGAGGAAGGCCGTCTTTATGTCCATTTGGTGGAGCTCCATGTCCTTCGCGGCTGCCACCGCAAGGATCGTCCGGATGCTTGTGAACTTGGCGACGGGGGCGAACGTCTCATCGTAGTGCTCGCCCTTACGCTGTGCGTACCCTTTCGCCACGAGCCGCGCCTTGTACTTGTCAACCACACCTTCCTTTGTGAACTTGGTCTTGAAGACCCACTTGGAGCCGATGACCTTGGCGTCTTTCGGCCTGTCAACCAGCTGCCACGTGTCGTTTTCAGCAATGGACGCCAACTCTGACTTGATGACGGCGTCCCACTGCTTCCCCTCGGGCCGCGCAAGCGCCTCTTACACGGTCGTCGGTTCCGTTGATGCAGCCAGCATGCACCGCGTCATGCCGATCCATCGACCGGTGCCTGCGTCGAAACGCTTCCCCGCTCTCTGCTGCCTCCCGCTGCGACGCGTCAGTCTTGGCGGCATCTCGTCACTCTGCTGCGATCCTTCCGACTCAGCCCGCTCCGGTGAATCATCGACCAGACGGCTCCCCGAGGATCCCTCCCGCTCCGGTGAACCATCAACCGGACGGGCGGCGCGTCCGGAGGATTTTTCTCTGATGCCCGACGTGAACTCCGCCGGGAGTGCGCGCTTCAGCACCCGCGGTGCCTCCTTCGACGGATCATTCCGCCGGATCTCAAGCCCAGCTACATCGTCATTGGAGTCCTCTACGTCGGCTGCTGCTCTCGCTGCACCACCGCGCTCCGACGCCGCATCATCGACCTCCGCGTCTGCCGGCTCCTCCTCGTAGTCAAGGAGCTGGAACCACTCCCCCTGTTTTGGAGTGTTCCCGACGCTCATGTCGTTGCTGCTGCTGCTGAAGCTCTGCTGCTCGTCGCACTCGACGTCACGGCTGCGGATGATCTCTTGCGTGCGCGGGTCCCAGAGCCTGTACGCCTTTTGTGCGCTCTCGTATCCGAGGAACAAGCACGGCTTCGCCCGCGGTTCTAGCTTGCTGTCGCGTCGTTGCGCCGCCTGCACCATCACGTGCGCCTTCACCCGAACACTTTCAGGTGTGCCATGTTTGGCTTGCGTCCGCTCCAAACCTCCTGCGGCATCTTCCAGCCGCCCTTACCCTTCAGCACCGCTGTTGGGGTGAGGTTGATGGTGTAGCTCGCTGTACGCACAGCCTCCACCCAGAACCCTCGCGGCAACCCCGCATCCATAAGCATGGTCCACACCATGTTGAGCAGAGTCTGGTTCGTCTGCTCCGCCACTCCGTTGGACTGTGGCGAGTACGACGTAGTGGGTTCCCACTTGATGCCCTGCTGCTTCATCCACCCGCTGCAGCCCACGTACTCTCCGCCATTGTCCTGCCAGTCTGCCTCTCCACCGCTGCGACGTACTCCTTCAGCCGGTCCAGGACCTCGCCTTTCCGCTTCATGAAGTACACGTAGAGCTTCCTGCTGCAGTCGTCAATGAAGGTGACGAAGTATCTCAAGCCGCCGTTTGACGGCGTTTTGAACGGTCCGCACACGTCGCTGTGCACGACCTCCAGCAGGTCCTTTGTGCGAGCCTCGTTCTCATTGAACGGCTTGCGCCGCGCCTTGCCCAAAATGCAAGGCTCGCAATTTTTGTGCGCTACTGCATCTGCTGTCGCATCTGCTGCAGCGTCGATGACGAGGCCGCGCACCATGTCGCGCTTCGCCATCTCCTTAACGGTTGCGGGCGCCGAATGCCCCAACCGTCGGTGCCAGAGCTCCAGATCAGCTCTCCCTCCCTTGGCCATGTTGACGATGCGCTCCTGTGAGTCAGCTGCGTCCGATGCCGCGGGGACCACATTTGTCTCCACGATGTAGAGACCGCCCTCGTGCTTCGCCTCCAGCACGACCTCGCCGTCGCTGTCGATGCGCACCACTGCGCCTTTCCTGTGGAAGAGCACCTCATACCCCTTGTCCGTCAAGCGACTGACACTCAGGATGTCAGCCGGGCCGGGGACGTGCTGCACATCACGGATTGTGCACAGCTCCTTCTTACCGCCCACCACGACTTCCACCTCCACGTCGCCTTGGCCGGCCGCCGGCTCGACTTTGTCGTTCGCGACCACCATTGACTTGGAGGACTTCTCGTAGGTGACGAACCCCACCTTCTCGACTTGGGTGTGCTCCTCGGCCCCGGAATCCAGGCACCGCCTGTTGGCCTTCTTGAGGAAGTGATTCTTGTTGCCGTTGAGGAGCGACCTGCCCTCGCTGTTTTTGCCGCCGGTCTTCGCCTCCTCCGGGCACTCGCGGGCCCAATGGCCCTCCTTGCCGCAATTGTGGCACGCGCCTTTCTTGGTGCCCGTCTTGCCGCAGCCTCTTCCGCCGCTTCCTTTGCCCCCGTTTCCACCACCATGCGTTTTGGTGACAAGGGCCGATGAGGAAGACGAGGACTCCCCGCAGCTCCGGCGCTGCGCCTCGTTGCAGATGTACTCTGCGACCGCGCCATAGGTGAGCTTGTCCTCCATCCATCCTCCGAGGACGGTGATGAGTGGGCCCCAACTGTCAGGTAGGGCCATGAGGAGGGCCATCGCCTGCAGCTGCGTGTCGATCTTCCACCCCACGTCATTGCATTGCGAGGCGAGCGACTCGATCTGCTGCATGGCGGAGATGATATCATCTCCCTCCTCGATTCTCACCGTAAGGAGTCGCTTCATTGCGAATCTTTTGTTCGCCAACGACTTGGATTGATGGATGGAGCAGAGTTTTTGCCAAGCTTTGGCTGCCAGCTTGCAGCCCTGGAAGTAGCCCCAGTGCGACTCGGCCGTCCCAGAAATCAGCAGCATGAACGCCTCCGTGTTCTTCTTTTCGAAGGCCTGCTTCTCCACGTCCGTAGCAGTCGCCTCTGTGAGCACCTCCTTTCCCATCATGACATCAAGCAGCCCCTTATGCGCGAGGTGCAACTCAAAGTGCCACCTCCATAGCCCAAAGCCTGGACCGCCCGCATACTTCTGAATGGGCTGCGTCTCCTTCTGCGCCATGTGCGCAGCTGCCACTCTGACAGGTTCTTAGAACTTCACGGCGACGTCAAAGATGACGATCCCGTGCGCTGTGGAAGACGTGAACGTTGGAGGCTATCAGACCCGTGGGCCCATAACCCTTTGTCAGGATGGAAGCCACGTGGATGCGGTCCCGACGTTGGTCTGATAGACTCTATTGGTTCAAGTCTACTGTTTTGGGCGAATCTGAGACTGAGCGTGAGCTTTCTGCTCGCCTCATGCTATGTGAGCAGGAATTTAGAGACAGTCAGTTTGCGAAGAGAATAACGTCGTTTTGCGTTATTTTTTAACATCAACATGATCACAACATTTATAGGGCTAGTCATGAGCTTTCCAACGCACCAAACCGTGCACGATTAGGCCAAGCGTAGCTCAAGTTATGCTTGCCAAAGCGCAGGTCTCACCCACCACAGAAACGCCTAACGCCTCCATGGCACGCACACGCCGTGGCGCCTTTCTTCACGTGCGAAGCGCCTTTCCCAAGGCGCAGATCCAATTGCACGTGGTGTAGGGGTCTCCTGCACTGTTTCCACGCACCCTACCCACTTTTGGGTCGAGTTTGGTGATGGGGTGTGACGAGGTTCGAAACCTGTCCGCGGACCTGCAGTCAGAATTTTGACGAAGTCCCCGAGTAACAAAACGTACTACTGGGTTTCGGATGCCGAGCCATGATTTTGGCCGTCCCCCAGTAACAACCCGCACTACTGGATCTGGTGGATGATCCACCTGATCAGGTGGATTATCCACCGGACGCCTCGGCAGGCCTTCCGGAGCAATTTCTCCAGATGGTATTTTTGTTACTCAATCCGGTCGATTATCCACCGGATTTCGAGTCGCAGCCGGCTCCCAGAGTCGCTGCGCACACCCTAACTTTGGAAGGCCATATCTCCCTCGATACTTGTCCGATTCCGGCGAAACAACTTCCACCGGATTCAGCAACTCGTCAACGTTACGGGGCAATCCTCCATTTTAGTATCCAAGAAATTGTCGAGTCGCCAGATCCGCCGGAACGGAGTTTTTACTTTCTGGCGGCTCGTCGACGCCTCCCGGCACCGCACTTGGGCATGCGGAGGGGAAAACTTTCAACAGACTTCATACACATGTTCTATGTGATCTTCCATTAATTGGGAGAAACCCATGATGTCGTCGGTCAACTGAGAGAAACCGATTGAGCTGCTTGACGAACATTTGTTTCATTTCTCCTTGAAAGGTTGTCAAGGCGATCGTAAGCCGGAAGCATGAAATCCAAAAATGAGATTGTCCTATGTGTATTCGAAATGCTATTTTGGACACATCATCTTCCATGATAAAGATTTAATGGTACCCTTGAGACAAATGCAAAGACAAAAATACTTTTGCTCCTTGGAGGTTGTCAAAGAGGTCCTCAATCCACGATAAGGGAATCGATTTTTTTTTGTCAGCTTGTTCAATATTTGGTAGTCCACGCAAATGTGTAAATCACCATCCTTTTTGCTTTAAAAAGGATCAGCGCACCTTACGATAAGCTACTTGGCTCAAGCCACCCTTTTACAAGATATTATTTAATGTAGTGTTTGGACTCTCACCTTTCTGATCGACTAAGGTGATACATGGATCTTAAGAGAGGAGTTGTCCCTAGTTGCAATGGAATCATGTGGCCCATGTGCTATTTTAGTGGAAGCTAAGAAGGTGGGTCTTGGGATAAATCTAAAGACCCCACCAATAGAAACTTCATCTCTGGCAATGTGTCTTCCTTAATTTCGTCCTTCACTTTCTATAGCTCAACCAAGAAGTATTGACAACCTTGTCGAATATGTCACTTGACCTGCACAGCAGATTAGCTTGTATGGAATTTCTATCAAGTTAGTGGAAATTCCGTACTTAAAATCATAAGGCGTAAAGAAAAAACGTAAAGCGACGCTGTCCCTTTGAAGGATCGAGCATTTTGATTCAAAGGGCTTGATTGCCTAATGCCACATTGAACGGGTCAAGAATGTTAAGTACCTTCAACGTGACGCTATGTGTGTGTCCTTGAATACAATTATTCACTTTACAGGTACCAACCACAGGTGCTATATGGCTGCCACCGATGACAACTGTATCATTCGATGGCTCATACTTCAGGCCCACCTGTCATGTAAGCCCAAGACTTAGAAAGGAGTCATCTTCTCTAGTGTCAGCCAGTATGTGCACGGGAGCACCAGCTAGGTGTCCTTTGAACTGCATCATCACGTTGCCTCCACTCTTCCGAGTGAACAAGCTCGATGACGGTAAGCTCGATCACAAATTTTATGATAAACACAAAATCTGTGCGGGTAGGCATCAAAACTTCCATGGTTCACCCACTAAACTCCACTTCTTGTGAGCACTTGTGAATTTAGCCAGCACCTTCGAGTCTTTCAATTTGACTAGATCAAAATCGTCGATCCAAGGTACAACGAACGTGATTAAACTCATTGCTTTCATTGTATTTAATTTAATCAAAACGTCATACAACTCTTGCATAATGGTTAGTATTGTTGAAGATTTACCCCTCTGCATGTCCAAGTGCGGCGCCGAGAGGCGCCGACGAGCCGCCAGAGAGAGGAAATTCCTGCTCGTTAGATCTGGCGACTCGAGGATTACTAGGATCCTGAAATGGAGGATTGTTCCTGAAATTTGACAAATCGCTAAATCCGGTGGAAGTTGTTTCACCCAAATCGGACTAGTAACGAGGGAGATATGGGCTTCCAAAGTTGGGATGTGCGCATCGGCTCTGTGAGCTGGCCGCGGTTCAACTGCCGGTGAATAATTGACCGGAACGAGTAACAAAATGCCATCTTGAGATTTTGCTCCGGAAGGACTGCCGAGGCGTCCGGTGGATGATCCGTCGGATTTCAGGAGTGCAGTTTTGTTACTGGGGAACTTCGCCAAAATCCTGGCTCGGAGTCCGAAACTCAGTAGTATAGTTTGTTACTCGGGGACTTTGTCAATATTCCGACTGCAGGTCCGCCAACAGGTTTCGAACCACATCAATCCCCATCACCAAATACGATGATTAACTCATCGAAATAGACCCCAAAGGTGCGAGGGATATCGCCGCTACACGTAGGGACATCTTAAGCTCCAGAAGGGTGTTTTGATGGGTCCTTGATGTGTGAGGGCGCCTCGGCGGGCGACGTGGTGCGCGCCGTCGACTGAGCGACTGTTTTGGGGTGCTGCGCTTCAGCTGACGTAATGGGGGCTATGGTGATCTGAATCGCACACGGTTTGGTGCGTTGGAGAGCTCATGACTAGCCCTATAAATGTTTAAATCATGTCCATACTCCAAAAAATGCAAAATTCCGTTCTTCCCTTCACAAAGGTGACTGTCTTGTAACTATCTTCCACTTCCAGAAACAAAGCGTGAGGTGACCAGAAAGCTCACACTTAGACTCAAAATCCGCACAAAACAAGCTGTGAGCATAGAAGACTAGTAGGCCACGTTGGAACTACACTCCAGTTTCTGACAAAGGGTTATGGGACCACGGTCCTGACCAGTGTACAAATCGCTCACGACTTTCGCCGAGGACAGGGTTGTCGTCGGGGATGACATCGCCGTCAAACTCTGAGATCCCAGAGTTGAAGACTCCGCAAATGACGTAGAAGGAGAAGCAACCCATCCAGAAGTATGCAGGTGGCCCTGGTTACGGGTTAGGGAGGTGGCAATTTGAGGTGCACCTTGCGCATAAGGGGTTGCTGTAGGTCATGCAGAGAACGGAAGTCCTCGACAAAGCGACAGCGACAGAAGCGCAAAAGGAGGCCTTTGAAAAGAAGAACACGGAGGTGCTCATGCTATTGGTGTCCGGGATGGCTGAGTCATAGTGGGGCTACTTCCAGGGTTACAAGCTGGCAGCAAAAGCTTCGAAAAAACTCTTCGCCATCCATCAATCTAAGTCGCTGGCGAATAAAACATTCGCAATGAAGTAACTCTTGACGGTGAGAATTGAGGAGGGAGATGATGTCATCACTGCCATGCAGCAAATTGAGTCGTTTGTCTCATAGTGCAATGACGTGGGATGGAAGATCGACACGCAGCTGCAGGCGATGACCCTCCTCATGGCCCTTCCTGAAAGTTGGAACCCTCTCATTACCATCTTGGGAGGATGGTCGGAGGACAAGCTCACCTATGGCGCGGTCGCAGAGTACATCCGTAACGAGGTGTAGCGACGGAGCTGCGGGGAGTCCTCGTCGTCCTCATCGGCCCTCGTCACCAAAACACGTGGTGGCAGAAGCGGGGCCGAGGGGGATGGCTGACATGACGGCGGCAAGAAGGACACCAAGAAGGATGCTTGTCATAACTGCAGTAAGGAGGGCCATTGGGCCCGCGAGTGCACCGAGGAGGCAAAGGCCGGTGGCAAGGATGCCAAAGGCAAGAAGGCGCTCCTCATCGGCACTCAAAACCATTACCTCAAGAAGGCCAACCGGCTACGCCTTGACTCCGGAGCGGAAGAGCATACCCAGGTCGAGAAGGTTGGGTTCATCAACTACACCAAGTCCAGAAAATCCATGGTGGTCACAAACGACAAGGTCAAGCCGGTGGCTGGCCAAGGAGACGTGGGCGTGGAGGTGGTGGTTGGTGGGAAGTGGGTGCAGTGCGTCATCAAGGACGTGCAACATGTACCCGGCTTGGCTGACATTCTAAGTGTCAGCCGCCTGACTGACAAGGGGGCACTAGGTGCTCTTCAAGAGAAGAGGGACAGTCATGCAGAAGGACGGTGGCAACGAGCCCGTACTAGAGGCTAAGCGCAAGGGAGGCCTCTACATCGTAGAGACCAAGGTGATCCCCGCGACAACAGATTCAGCAGACTTACAGGAGCGCACCGTCAACCAAAGGAGGGGGAGCTGATCTGGAGCTCTGGCATCGACGACTGGGGCATTCCTCACTCGTAGTTGTGAAGGACATGGCAAAGCGCGAGCTGTTACGTGGTCTCGTCATCGACAGAGTGGAAGAGGCGACAGATGCAAAAAAACACAAAATGTGCGAGCCTTGCATTTTAGGCAAGGCGCAGCAAAAACCGTTCAACGAGAACGTGAATCGCGCCTTGGACCTGCTAGAGGTCGTGCACAGCCATGTGTGTGGACCATTCAAGACATCGTCAAAGAGCGGCACACATTACTTTGTCACCTTCATTGATGACTACAACATAAACCTCTACATGTACTTCATGAAGCGGAAAGGCGAGGTCCTGGACTAGCTGAAGAAGTATGTTGCCGCGGTGGAGAGGTAGATTGACCGGAAGGTCAAAGCGCTATGCAGCGATAACGGCACCGAGTATGTGGGCTGTAGTGGGTGGATGAAGTAGCAGGGCATAAAATGGGAACAAAATATGCCGTATTTGTCTCAGTCAAATGGCGTGGCAGAGCGGGCGAACGAGACGCTGCTGAACATGGTACGGACCATGTTGGTGGATGCGAAATTTCCGTGAAGCTTCTAGACCGAAGCTGTGCGTACGGCAAGCTACACCATTGAACTCATCCCAACAGTAGTGCTGAAGGGGAAGAGCGGCTGGAAGACGCCGCATGAGCTTTGGAGTGGGTGCAAACCAAATGTGGCACACCTGAAATTGTTCGGGTGCAAGACGCATGCGATGGTGCAGGCTGCGTAGAGGTGCATCAGTAAGCTGGAGCCGTGGGGAAATTCGTATCTCTTCCTTGGCTACGAGAGCGTGCATAAGGCATACATGCTCTACGAAATGCGCAAGGAGGAGGTAATCCGCAGCGGAGATGTCTAGTTTGACGAGTAGCAGAGCTACATCAGAAGCAACGATGTGGGCCTGGTGGACTCTCCAAAGACGGGGGAGTGGTTCGAGCTCCTTGACTACGAGAAGGAGCTGGCAGACGCCGAAGTTGAGGATGCGGCATCAGAGCGAAGGTGCACCAGCGGTGGCAGCGGATGCGGATGACTCTGATGACGATCAAGCTGATGAGGAGATCCACCAGAAGGATCCGACGGATGAGGCACGGAGGGTGCCAAGGCGCGTACTCCTGGCAGAGTATGCATCGAGCGTCAGTGGGAAATCCACTAGACGCGCCGGTTGTTTGGGCGATGTTTCGCTGGAGCAAGAGAGATCCTCGGGGAACCCTGCGGTTGATGATTCACCGGAGTGTGCTGAGTTGGAGGGATTGCAGCAGAGCGACGATGTGACACCAAAACTACTGCGCCGTACCGGGAGGCAATGAAAAGCAAGGAAGCGCTTTGACGCAAGTACCGGTCGATGGATTGGCATGACGCGGTGTATGCTGGCTGCATCAACGGAGCCGAGTACCGTGCAAGAGGAGCTTGCATGGCTGGAAGGGGATCAATGGGACGCAGCCGTAAAATTGGAGCTGACGTCCATCACGGAAAATGACACGTAAGAGCTGGTTGACAGGCCGAAAGATGCCAATGTCATCGACTCAAAGTGGGTCTTTAAGACCAAGTTCACAAAGGTGTGGTCGACAAATACAAGGCACGGATGGTGGCGAGGGGATACGCACAGCATAAGGACGAGCACTACGATGAGATGTTCACTCCCGTCGCTAAGTTCACAAGTATCCGGGTGATCCTTGCGGTGGCGGCCACAAAGGACATGGAACTCCACCAAATGGACGTAAAGACGGCCTTCCTCAACGGCATTATAGATAAAGAGATCTGCATGGAGGTGCCAAAGGGGATGGAGGTGCCGGAGGGCAAGGTGTGCAAGTTGTGGAAGTCCTTTTACGGGCTTAAACAATCACGCAGATGCTGGAACCAACAGATGGTTAGCTTCATGGCACAACTCGGCTTCAAGCGATGTGAGGTGGATCATAGCGTGTACGTGCGGCACGATAAATAGCTCCATCAGATCGTCACACTCTACGTGGACGACCTGATTTTTTGCTCGACAGATCTGCCGAGTCTACAGCGGTTGAAAGAGCAGTTGAGCAGCAGATTGTAGATGTTGGATATTGGGGAGCTGGAGTACTACCTCGGGGTGAGCATCACGTGGAACCGGAGGACGCGCACGCTTGAGCTGGGGCAGGCCAAATATGTTGCCGAGGTGCTGAAGCGGTACAACATGGAGGATTGCAAACCAGTTGGCAGTCTGGTCTCCACGACCTGTGAACTGAGTGCGGCAATGGCATCACAAACAAAAGAGGAGCGGGAGGATATGGCAGGGGTGCCCTACCAATCGGCGGTGGGCAGCCTCATGTATGCCATGGTGGCAACTCAACCAGATCTGGCCTACGTGGTGGGCCAAATGAGCAGGTGCATGGCCGATCAGGACGAATACACTGGCAGGCGCTCAAGCGCATCCTCCCCTACCTGTAGGCGACGCGACATGCGTGCTTGAGGTTCAACGGAAAGGGGCAAGCGGGCCCTTTGCGTCTGGTCTGCTATACGGATGCAGACTACGCTGGCAATGTGGACGAGCGGAAGTCCACATCCGGCTACATGTTCTTCCTCGCACGTGCAGAGGTCTCATGGTACAGCAGAAAGCAAGATTGCTTCGCCACCTTCACAGTGGAAGCAGAGTACAGTGTGCTGGCCGAGGTGGTCAAGGAGGCAGTGTGGCTCCCCAGGTTGTTGTGGGAGCTGGGCGTGCCTCAGCAGGAGCCTACGGTGGTGCAAGAGGACAGCACCGGCTCAATATCGTTGACCACCAATCCGACGCAACACAGGATGACGAAGCACATTGACGTGCGTTATCACTACGCACGGGACATGGTTGAAAAGGGGCAAGTGGTATTGCAAGACTGCAGCACACATAACATGCTTGCGGGTTGCTGGACCAAAGCGCAATCCATGGACCGGCACGCATTGAGTGTGGCCGGGCTTGGGATGACCAGCTGTGATGGGCTGGAGGGCGCAGTAGAAGATGAGTGAGAGAAAGAAGGAGCAACGGGCATGGCAGGTGCAAGGGGGAGAATGTTGAAGATTTGCCCCTCTGCATGCCCAAGTGCGGTGTCGGGAGGCGCCGACGAGCCACCATGGAGAGGAAATTCCTTGTCGTTGGATCTGATGACTCGAGGATTGCTCATATCCTAAAATGGAGGATTTCCCCTGAAAGTTGATGAGTTGCTTAATCTGGTGGAAGTTGTTTCACCGGAAGCGGACTAGTATCGAGAGAGATATGGGATTTCAAAGTTGGGGTGTATGTGACGGCTCTCTGAGCTGGTCGCGGTTCGACTTCTGGTGAATAATTGACCGGAACGAGTAACAAAATGCCATCTGGGGATTTGCTCCGGAAGGACTGTCAAGGCGTCCGGTGGATGATCCGCTGGATTTCAGGAGTGCAGTTTTGTTACTCAGGGATTTCGCTAAAATCCTGGCTCAGAATCAGAAACTCAGTAGTACAATTTGTTACTCGGGGACTTTGTCAAAATTCTGGCTGCAGGTCTGCGAATAGGTTTCGAGCCACATCAATCCCCATCACCAAACACGATTATCAACTGATTGAAACAGACCCCAAAGGTGCGAGGGACACCGCCGCTACACGTAGGGACATCTACGCCTTCGGAATGGCATTTTGATGCGTCCTTGATGTGTGAGGGGGCCTCGGCGGGCGACGTGGTGCGCGCCGCCAACTGAGTGGCTGGTTTGGGGTACTGCGCTTTGGCTGACGTAGCGGGAGCTATGGTAATCCGAATCGCGCACGGTTTGGTGTGTTGGAGAGCTCATGACTAGCCCTACAAATATTCAGATAATGTCCATGCTCGAAAAAAAGCTAATGTAAAATCGCGTTCTTCCCTTCGCAAAAGTGACTGTCGTGCAACTGTCTTCCACTTCCATAAACATACCGTGAAGCGACCAGAAAGCTCGCGCTTAGACTCAGAATCTGCACAAAACAAGCGGTGAGCACAGAAGACCAGCCAGGCCACGTTGGAACTGCACTCCAGTTTCTGACAGGTATCACCACCACTAAGTATGTTTGATCATGCATCTCATTGTGAGATGAAAGATTTAGTGGGCAATATCGGTCAGCAAGTGTAGAATGAGGTTTAACAAGAGGGGAGAAAATAAAAAAATAATCTGAACTCATTAATAACTCAAATTATTTAATACCCTCATCACATGAGGGTATTAACCCATGAACCCACACTCAAGATTCAGTTTTACCCTTGAGTGGTCCCCACTAACGTCACTCAAGGGTGGGTAGAATCTGCACCATGACCCTGTCCGTTTCCACAGCCGGGCCCATTACAACCACCACGACCCTATGCACGGCCCTGTCTGTGGCCTCTTGCTGTATCACCCCCCAACTGTACTGAAGGTGGTGTGGACAGTTGGTTTCGAAATACACTAGCGATCCGCCAACATTCGTAGGCCGGAAGGTTCCTCCTCAGCACAGAAGAAGATACGATCGATTGTTGTCAATACTGAGACCTACCTGGATTCATGAACCAGGGATTTGTTGTTTTGGTAAGAACACAAACACAACTGAGATGTATGATTGCAGGATCAAACATCTCATCGCTCTGAGAAATGCGCTAGAGAGTCGATCGGAACGAGAGAAACCAACTGGATGGACCACATCAGTACTCATGTATTCTGTTTGGGTCTCTGGTCCATTCAGTTTGTTTCTCTCATTCCAATCAAATTAGGCATTGGACTGACCAATATGACCGCGTCGCATCCTTCCGCCTTTCTTTTGTGTCAACTGTTCTTTCAATCTGCGGTTTTGTCTTAGCGATCTCGCTAGACAGGCTTTATAAACAAACAAGACATAAAAGGCATACAAGGCATCGTCCGAACGATCGAACGGACTGCGAGATAACTAAATGCAGTCTAGAGATATAAATTACCATCAACCTTTTGAGAAATGCGTATGGTTGGCATTTGCATGGACCTGTAAGTACAAAAATGTGTTAACCAACCTATTTCTTCCATATTGTTTGTTCAATTGGTTGCTTTGACTCAGTTAACACTAAAGTGGAGGAAATGGGGGGCACACCGTCGCCCGTGTTTCTTGTGTGTTAGGATGCGAGGTCACTCACAACTTCCAAATTTGTGTGAAAATCTCACGCTATTGTCAGAGTGAAATGCATCCATGGGATCACGGTTGGCAATATTCATCGACAAACAGAAGTACAAAACTGGAACAGATTTCCAAGGAAAAAAATGACCAGGACAACTATACAGTCTCATGTAGGTCTTACATTGCAAACGGTCAAGGTTTTTCTTGAAGGCTTTCTTCCTTGTTTTCAAATTGATTAAATTTCTTGGAATCTTCTAAAGAACCTCGTCACAATTTTACGTGCTTAAGTACGAAGTTTAGAAACAATCCTATTGTATAACTCTACTTCCTGGAAACATCCTCTCCATGTGGTTCAATGTTGTTCACATATTTGAGAGTGTATGGATCAGGGGTGACTAGTTGTAAATGCATGGAGTGTAGTATGCATGTTGCGCGGTAAATCACCACTAAAATTTCATCATGGTCCTTTGTCCGTGGGAGACCATTGATAAAATCCATGGCTATGGACTCCAACGGAGCATTGGATGACTCTAATGGGTGAAGAAGATCCACGGGAGCTTTGTTCATTGCTTTGTCCCAGAGGCAAAGGTCACAAATTGCGCAATGTCTCTGTACTTAATTGCTCCAGCCCAGCCACTAATAGTGCTCCGACAATGTGTATCATGTTTTCTTTGGGCCCAGATGAGTGGCCACTGGGGGGATATGGAATTCAAACAATATTTGCTCGTTGAACTTATTGGCTCCTGGAAACCCACCTGCCAATACAACCTTCAGCCTCAATCAAGTTGTGGAACTCAATCTTACAAGGGTCTTGGAACCAAGGGTCAATAATGTTCCCGATGCAAAATGCGATTCTTGAAAGTCTTGACCTGGACTTGTAGCCTGGGTGTTAGATGGAGCAGGTTTTTCACTGTTGCTGCTACCATAAAAAAGTTGTAGTCCGATGACTCTTTACAACCCACCATGATAACCATGCACATTGGGCTCTGACATAGCAGATCGGCCATGTTTTTGTGAACGGATGGGTGCTGTTCCATGAACGTGAACCTCTTCAAGTACTCGATCCTATGCACTTGCCATTGCAACAAGTTGGGTCATATTTGGAAGCATGTAAGAGGTAATAATCAGTAACTACTACAATCTCTACTGCCGTTCCCTCTAGGTAGAACGCCAGACCTTGAAGGCATGCAAAATAGCAAGGAGCTCGTGATCTCCTATGTTGCAACGTGTCCTCGCACCCAAAAGCTTTCGGCTCTCATATACCACAGGATGCCCCTCTTGAATAAGTACCGCTCCAACATGCATAACTGATGTGTCACATCTGAGTTCCCACAATTTTTTAGGTTAGATAGGCGGATTACAGATGCAAAGGTCAACATCTTTTTCATTTTGATGAAGGTTGCCTTGCATGTTTTTCCATTCTCATGTGGCTGTTTTCTGTATGAGCTTCGTGAGAATACTCATTAAGATTTTGTAACCCATCGTAAAACAAATGGACTTGTAAAATGCATCTTGAGAACCTACTTTTTACATACAAAGTCTATGCACATTCATAAGCTCCTACATTACTAAAAATGGGGATTGCTGCCTCAAAAGGATACGAGCTTGAATTTATCTAGCACTTGCAAAGATACTATCTGATTTGTGCCTCTACCTAAATTTGTTCAGCCGGGCTGAGCCGATGTATGCTTTGAAAGGGCGGTGTGACGTTGCGCTCTAGTGGTATTGTGTGACCCACTTCCAATGCCAGAGGTAGATCATCAAGTAGTTTTTCACATTCGTTTTTGAAAAGAGGAATAATGTCTTTCATATTTTTTAAAATGACTTGTTCATGTTCTTGTTCCGTTTTCTTTTTTTGTGGCCCAGAAGTAATAACATACTTGTTGTAACCTGTGCAGGATGGGCACAATTCTTTTTTTTATGAAGGCAGTATTAGTGTAACATTGATCTTTGATATTGATATTCATATCCATATTAATATAGAGGATTGATTTTACCGTGATTTGATCACCCATGGCTTGATTCCTCTAATGTTACATGTCGCTCCATTGCCATACTCATTTTAGCTGACATAGTGTACCTCCCCCTGTCTTCATGTTTGTGGAAGTCTGGGATGCTCTTCTCATTGTTTTAGCCAGGTTTTCCCATTTCAAGGCTCATGCTGCTGGATTCTTCTGAAAGCTAGGTTAAATGGGTAGATCTTTTTCCACTCCACTGGGTGCAGCGTTTGCGCATCCCACAAGGATAAACTTTGCTGTTCTAGCTGGAATAGCCCAGCAGGTGGCCACTCTAGCTGGCTTCACCATGCAGAGATCTGCAGCTGCTGCTGGATTGCATAGGCTTTTTCATGAGCTCTCTGTAGAGAGGCCAGCAGTCTCTGCAGAGAGCTGCCACTGGTGGGCTTTAAGTAATGGGAGTAGCAATAGCTCCCAGTTAAATTTAAGTAGTTGGCCTCTCTTGCCGGCTTCTTGTTGTAGCAGAAGCAGCCTGTGCAATCCAGAGCTGATCTCTGTATCCATCTTTACATTTCAGGAGAAGCAGCAAAGAAGCCATAGCAGTCGGCCCCTTGAATCCAGCTGAAATTTGCAACAGAAGCAGCCAATGCAGTCAGCATCCTAAGCAGCTTAAAAGTTGGCCCCGTGTAGCCGGATGCACTTTGGAGTACAAGCAGCTGGAGTAGCCTAACATTTGGTCTCTCCAGCCTAGCACTTAGCCGCTCCACCTTGCTTTAGAGAGCAGCTGAAGCAGCTTAACAGGTAACCCTTCTCAAACAGACTGCACTTTGCAGCAGAAGCAGTCCAAGCAGCCTAGGTTTTATGCATCCAGGAAGCTCAAGAAGCCTATCAGCAAGCCCCTCTAGCCAGCTGCACATCACAACAGCAGCAGCCAGAGAAGCCTGACAGTTGGCCCCTCCAGCCAACTGCACCTCACAACAAAGACAGCCTAGCAGCGAGCGCCTTCCCATTCGCTGGCTGCACATTACAGCAGAAGCAGTCGAAGAAGCATGCAATAGCAAAAAGGCTGGTGGTGGAGTTCTAGGAAACAAAGCAAGGGGTCAATATCTTACAGCAGAATTTAATTTATTTCTTTGTCGCAGCCAGTGAGGCTGTTCCAGGTGAATCAGAACCTGAATTTCCCCCTATTGGTATGTACGCTGCTGCGTACGCTACTTCCACTGTGTCTCCAACACCCATGGGTCACGGTCTTCTGCTTCTGCAGCATTGCACACATCTGTATAGTTGCACCTCTACTTCTCTATTCCTTCTCATCACACTGTTCCCCTCTCTACGTGTCACTGCTATCTCCATGTCTATAACGTTTGCATGATTCTGTGCGAAGTTCTATCTCCGTGTCTTCCCTCTCCTTCTGAGCCCATTCTGCTAACTAAGTTTTCCTCTGCTGCCTCTTTTGCATCTGAAACCTCAAAAGTATCAAAATCCTCTGAGTCATCTTCACCACCTCCAAGGGACCCAATCCCATTGGGTCCCTGTATCCTGTTGGCCCATACCCCGCTGGGTCTAACTCCTTCGTCCTCTCCATTTTCCTTGTTGCTGACCTCGTCCATTTCTGGTGTCCTCGACAGCATGCTTACCATGGAAAGCAACTTCTCTTTTGCCTTAGTCCCCCTGAATCCGTGGCAGGTGTCTCTGGTCTTTTACCTTTGCCTCCTTAGGGCCCAGGAAGCCCTCGGACCTGGGAGCCCTTCGTCTCGCAACATTAGTGGTCCATCCCAAAACCACTCTTGGATAATCTCTTGTATCCTATTGATTACAGTCTGCTCTTGCTACATCATCCTCTGGTAAATTCGCACTCGCTCTCAGTGCTTCTCCAGATTTAGCAACATCACTATGCACCAAGCTTAACGCTAGTTACGTGCCAACCTCAGAAGGTCGTGAAGAAAGACATGGATGCTCTCAATGCACATGACGAGCATGAGCCAATCAACCTGCCTCCCAGCCAGAAATTTGTCTTATTTTACTAAGCCTACCATCTCAAGATCAAGCCAGATGATACTGTCAAACATTACAAGGAGAAAATCATAGCCAAGGGATGATCTCAAACCTCTGGTGTCAATTGTGATGAGACGTTTTTCCCTACTGCTGGGTAGACCAAAAAAACACCCCTTCTCAGCCTCGTTGCAGGAAATCATTGGAAGCTCCATTAGATAGACGTAAAAGTTTCTTCTTGCACAGCATGCTGGATTGTGTGATTTATGTGACCCAACATCTTGGCTATAATTGTGGGAAAAAAAAAATTGGTGCATCCGCAAGGCATAGTACGGCTTGAAGACCCAACTTACTCCTAGAACACCAAGATTACCTCCAACCTGGTGAAGGGCGGGTTGTAGCACATTGTTGTTGATCATGGCCTCTCTGTCAGTCCTCCCTTTGTCCATATCATGGTGATTCTGGTCTGTGTTGGTAGAATTTCATCACTTCCCAAAAAATATCAGCGGTCCAAGCTGTCAAGTCGCTCTTGCAAGGTGTATACAGGATTATTCTTGGACTTGGAACTTGAATGAAACAGACAATCTGGAATTTTGTGTGTACATCATGTTGTCTATGTACGCAGCCTGGAGAAAGGTTTGCTCCCCTTCTTTACCGACTGTCTCCTGTCCCATAACCACTGATGGTCATTGTAAGATGAAGAAATTATACTCTCACAACCTGGAAGATATTGTCACTATCACCCGCTACATCTCCATGATCAGTTCTATAATGTGTCTTGCCACCATCAACCTACCGGCATTATGTTCTTGCAGAACTTTCTACCCAAATTATCTCAATATCCCTGCGACCGGCATCTAGAGGCTGTTCTTTCAGTCCTCCCATACACCTTGATCACTACAAATGATGGTTTGTGTTATTGTGCACACACCTCCATCGCCGTTCATGGCTACACTGACAATGACTGGGCGCATGACTCCAATGCGAGTGTCGCAGGGGATAAATTATTCTTGTTAGTGGTGTTGCTGTGTCGTGGAAGAGTGGAAAACACGCATGTGCTTCACACAATTTTAACAAGGCAGGATACGTCACGCTCAGTGCAAGTACGTGTGAACCCATTTGGCTATGTCCACTGATGTAGCAGTTGTGTGTTCCCACACTCTACAATGTCCTGCGTTCTGATAACCAAAATACGATGTAAATTTCTGAGTTTGATTGCATGCATCATTCCTGCACAAAGCATATTGAAATCAAATGTCATTTTTGTGCTAGCACATTTCATCAGGTGACTTCCAGGTTGCCTGGGTAGGTACGCAATAGCCATGTTAATTTAATGACAGATGCTCTCAGCAGTGGTAAGCTAAAATTGTCCATTCTCGCGGTCGGTATTTCTCGAGCCCTCTCTCCATCCACCTTTCCATGCCCAGATTTGTCTTCTCCCCAGTTCTTTGAATCCATTGTCCCTCTTCCTGTGCATGAGTGCATGTCGTCTACAGGTCATGGAAGAGTGTTAGTGTCGTGTCTTCTGTTGTCGAGACACTCTGACCTCTGGAATGGCCACCCTCTCATGCACGAGACTGATGCCTGCACAGTTGAGTTAAAATGTGAAACAAGAAGGGTTTTTCTTGGGGAGACATAGTCAGTACAAATAGAGAAAATGGGAACACCAGGGCTTGATGCTCCAAATTATGTTGCCAGCTGCTCTCTTGCCGTACTCTCTGTAGTTAGCCCAACCTGCCTCTGTGTATTTGCATATTCTTTGATCTCTTGGGTGCTTTTATGTGTGTGTGTGTGTGTGTGTGTGTGTGTGTGTGTGTGTGTGTGTGTGTGTGTGTGTGTGTGTGTGTGTGTT
>SZWC01018978.1:35217-50292 GCA_023375785.1 Penium margaritaceum | reverse complement strand
GCGCGCGCCAGTGTTAGCGCCAGAAAGCAGCTGAAAACTGTAAGTGACTGATTAGGAATGAAGAATGAACAACAATGGGAGACCCCTCCAAGTTCTAGGCCCCCCCCAGCTCTGTAGAGCTTGTTACTCAGTTCAACAGCCAATCAGAAAATAGCTCAGTTCAGGCTGGCAGGTTTTCTCGGTGAGGCCTGCCAGACAGCCGACAGCCCAAAACCCGGGCGTCGTCCGTTTTGCCTGAAAACTGGACCATACCATAATACCGCCGCTGCGAACGCAGCCGTGCGGTCAGAATCTGCTAGAAAAATAGTAGCGAGGAGTTATGGCAGCCTAAACCCAGATAATGCCCACAACGGTTTATGCTGCCAAACAGGGCCATGCAACATGCAACTGGGACCCTAGGCAGTGCATGACGATGCAGACGCAATGGGATGCGCTGGACGCATGCAAGCAGCAAATGCGGTGTCAATGACCGCCGGCAGCACGACCGCCGAGGAGGCCTGCCGATGGAGCTGAGCGCGTCGCCTGAGAGAGGAGGCTCCAGCGAACTGCGAGAAGACCTCAGCGTGCGTCGGCTCCACCGGACGACACTCCATCAGCGTCGAGTCTCGCCGTCAGTCATCTGCACGCCGATGTACACAAGCCGGGAGGACACAACAGAGCACAATGAGAGATGTGCAAAAACCAACAAAGGCCAATCCACCAATAAAATCCTACACGCTGCAAAAAAAATTGCAGAAGGTCCGAGACGGCATCTAGGATGCAGGGGCAGTCGTCGATCGGCTCTAAGTCGGTGGTCCACCACCTGCCGACGCGCCAGTGCCTCCGGGTCCGCACCAGGGATCTGCACAGGCATGGACACGACCAAGTGGTCACAGTAAACTGTACAGCTCGACGGGAACGTCACAAATCAAAACACTCCCCCATGACCCGATCGTACGGATGTCCATACTCGTGCACAAGGCTGCAATACCGGAGTATTGAGTAGCGCGGTACTGGAGTATCGCGATACCAAAATACCATGGTACAAACAACGCGGTATCATAGTTTTGTGGCAGCTCATTGCCGATACGAATGCCGTACTCGCATTGCGTCACCGATGGTATTGGTAAAACATCGTGGCATTATACAAGTACCGTGGAACACGATACTAAAATGTATAAAAGACACGTTATACCACGGTACTAAAATGTGTACCACGATAATGAATGCCTTAATACTTTTCTAACACCAAAAATGAATTCTAAGCAATAAAAATGAGATCAGAAATAGATATCATGAACTTGGTGTTGGTTTTTTCACACATGTCTCACGTGTACTCTGTTATGTCCTCCCGGCTTGTGTAAATCGGCGTGATGATGACTGACGGTGAGACGCAACGCTGCTAGAGTGTGGTCTGGTGGAGCCGACGAACGCTGAAGCCTACACGCACTTTGCTGGAGCCTCCTCCCTCCAACATGCTCACCTCCATCATCATACCTCCTCAGCAGTTGTGCCGCCAACAGTCACTGTCACTACATATGCTATCCGCACGCATCCAGTGCCATGTCTGACTACACTGTTGCGTTCGCAGCGCCATGTACTACCTAGGGTCCACGTTTCGTGATTTTTGGACGCCGTTGGTAGTGGGAATTAGCGTAGATGCTACCAGGGTTCAGGCAGCCGGAACTCGTCACTGTTATTTTTCCAGATGATTCTTACTGTAAGACTGCGTTTGCAGCGTGCGTGTTATAGTATGGTTCCGTTTTCAGACAAAACGGACGACGCCCGGGTTTTGGGCTGTCGGCCGTGTGGCAGGGCTCACCAAGAAAACCCTGCCTGCCAGGAAATAGGTTTGTTTTCTTATTGGCTTAGAAACTTAGTCACAATCTCTATAGAGGTGGGAGAGGGGGAAAGAGGGGGCTAGAATTTGGAGGGGTCTCCCATTGTTGCTGATTCTCAGTTCTTAATCGGTCGTTTCTAGATTTCAGCTGTTGTCTGGCACTAACTCTGACGCGCACAGTTATGAGTAAGAAATACGAGAGCTCTTAGACTTAGGCTCTTAGGCTCTGGTGCAACAGACTGAGGGGGCAGCTTAAGCAACAAGCGTGGGATCCCGATGTTGCATCAACAACGCTGATGTCCCAACCTGCTCTTATAGGAGTCTTCAAGCTAAGCATCAAAGCCAGAGCGAAGCACAAGTGTCAGAACACCAGCGAAACCGTCGAGTCAACGCCGGTAGTCTCTGAATGCCCTAGTGCAAGGGAAATGCTACCGGAGTTTTTCGTGGAGCATTGACCCGCCAAGTGGCGTCGTCAAAACGCTTGCGACGTTGGGGAAATGCTGCCGAAATTTTTTCCGCTGCACATACCCCACGACGATGGCAGTGTTGGTGGACGCACGGCCGCCACACGAGACTAACGCTGGAGCAACGTCAACGCACGCGGCGACTACACTAGGAAAGTGACTGTGTTGTAGCCAGCACGGCAGCAGCAGCAGCACACAGCAAGCACAAGAGCGCACAGCAAGCGGTAAGCAGCAAGCAGTAGCAGCAGCCGGCGGCAATAGCACCAGCAGTAGTCGTCGGTAGTGGCAGCAGCTAGCACTTGAAAAAGCAGCAACATGCAGGAATAGCGAGTAACAATAGCAGCCGGTAGCAACAGCAACAGCGGGCAACTGCAGCGGCCGGCAACAACACCAACAGTGTGAAGCAGTTGCGAGCAATAGCAGCGCCCAGCGACAGCTGCAGCAGTAGTAGCAAGCAGCAGCCAACAGCAGCCAGTAGCAGCAACTACAGCAGCTGTCTATAGCACAACAGCAGCTGCCGACAGCACAAGAGCAGCAGTGGCAGTTGCTCACAGCGAGTAGGGAAGAGCGAGTAGGGAGCTGACGAATCGTAGCTCGTTGCTCGCAACTCATAGCAAAATGCGAGTGGAGACAAACAAGTAAAACAAAGAAACACACACACACACAAACACACACACACACACACACACACACACACACACACACACACACACACACACACACACACACACCCACACACACACACACACACACATACGCATACAAGCACGCACACATGCAGGCATGCACGCAAGCACACATACACACACACACACAGACACACACACACACACACACACACACACACACACACACACACACACACACACACACACACACACACACACACACACACACCAAAAAAGTGCCCCATCCCCGTAGGTGGCCCTGTTGTAGCAGCAGCGACCACCACAGCTGTTGTAGTAGCTATAGCAGCACTAGCAGCACGCAGCAGCTCAGCAGGTATAGCAACAATTGCAACAAAAAAAGTAGTAGCTACAACAACAGCAGCAGCAACACTTATAAGACCAGCAACAGTAGCAACAGCACCACCACCACCACTTGCAACAACAGCAATAGTAGCAACAGCTAGAACAGTAGTAGCGGTAACAACAATATTTACTACAGCACTAGCAGGAACAGCAACGGTAGTAACAACACTGACGATAGCGACAGCTCTATAGCTGACAGAGCACTAGCTGCAGCAACAGCGTGACAACAGTTGCTGACATCAGCCATACTCCGCTGACATCACTACTCACGTCACTGCTGACATCAGCAAGAACAACAAAAAACTACAGCAACAACCCTATAGATAACGCATTATTAGCTTCAAATGTCAGCCATCCTAGGCTGGCGTTTCTGTGACGTCACTGCTGACATCAGCAGCACACCAAAAAAAGAGAAAAAGAAGAGGAACAGAAACAACCGACACCATGGGAGAGGATGGGGAGGGGTCATCCTCTGTTTGAGGGCCTCCCGCCCTGCAACATCTACAGCAATTGCAACAGCAACAGCAACAGCTGCCACCACTACAACAGCAACAGGAGCAATAGCAGCAGAAGCAGCACCATCAGCCGTAGCACCATCAGCCGCAGCAACAACAGTAGCAGTAACCACAGTAGCAAAAGCAGCAGTAATAGCAACACCAGCCATAGCATCATTAGCCACAGCAGCAACATCAGCTACAGTAGTAGCAGTAGCAGCAGCCACATCAGGAGCAGCACCAGCCACAACAACAGCAGCACCAACACTAGTACCCCGAAGGCTCTGTTGTCGGTCATGCTCGCTTGACAGACCCGCTCCTCGCTTTGTGCCAACAACTTGAAGCGCTGAGGCAACAACTAGCGACACTATAGCCGCCGACACAATTGCTGCAGTAGCAGCCGCAGCAGCACCATCAGCAGCTGCCATAGCAATAGTAACAGCGTTAGCAAGCACCTTTTGTCCCACGCGGGTACGCGAGCCTTGCAGTATCCTATGCCACGCAGTACCTAGCGCAACAACACACCCATTCAATAGCAAACAGTGACGTCAATGCCAGGCCCCACTCTAGGTGTCGGCCACAGGCCGGAGGACTTAGAAACCCCACAAGTGCTGCTTTAGGCTAGCGAGCACTTCCAGAGCTGGGAGCTCAGCTTCCGGATCCGCGCTCGCTCCTCCGTCACTGGCGCCTTCCTCCTCCTCCTTGGGCTCCAAGGACATCATACCGCAGGCGGTCTACTCCGTCAGACCCTCCACTCTTGAGCATCAGCTGGAGCAGTTCATCACGCTCTAGCTCGGCCTTCCTTGCCCTCCTCCCCAGGGAAGTACGAGTTGCGTCGTTGGTGGTTCCATTGCCCTACCTTGCATGACAGAGTTTGTGCTACGATCGTGCCCTGTATCTTTGTCCACTCCATCCTCCACCGTGCTCTTCCCACCTGCTCCTCTTCGTGATGATGTCGCCTTGCTGGATGACTAGCAGTCCTGGTTTGCACCTCCGTCCACCGCATCCGCGTCGCTCGCCCACTGTGATGTGACTGTGAGCGACCTAGCCACTTCGGTCTAGGATCCGTCAAAGACCTGGATCATCGACCCGACGCAGTCAGCGTTGACGTGCATGTTGATGGTTGCAAGTTATGTTGCATGTATAAAGGTAATGTAGGTTAGATTGATAGAATCGAGAGTGTTGGTGGTGTAAGATGTCCATAATATGTACATAGGTGACCATGACCCATGAAAAAAATGCCACATGGACCTCATGGAGAGTATCTCGTACTGCATAGCAGTGCTTGGGTTTGCCAATGCAATGCCATGCAATGCCGGGAAAAATCCATGGCAATGCTTGGAAATGCTTGGCCATGCCTGGCAACACGCATGTGATTATTTGCAATAATATGCAAAGCTTGGAAACCCCTAGGTGGTGCTTGGAAATTCCTGATGATGCCTGGGATATACTTGAAAATACCCCTCTGTTCCTTGAAATGCCTTGCAATATCTTAGAAATACCTTGGACCTGTCTTGAAAGTAACTTGCAAGGTAGAGTTCATGATAGAACTCCCATGTACAAGAGGAATTGTGCATGAAGAAATCTATAGCCATATGAAGGTTCTTGTAAGATTAGTGTATTAACTGTACTTTGGAGGAAGGGAGGATCATGAGGATTAAAGTGGAAATTGGGATAATGTGTGGAGGTGCATGAGTGACGTGCATGTTGTGTGTAAGCTCATGTACTAGTGGATGACGCTGCGTTGGTTGGTAAAGAGGTTGGTTGGCGCACAAGACAGGAAGGTAGGATGGAATTGCATGTTTTGATTGCAAAAGGAAGTGCGTGGATGACTGAATGTACCTTTGGAAAATATACAATCAAGTATAGAATGATGTGTGAACTGGGCTAGGAGACGAGGGAGGAGGGGCAATTCTTGGGTCAAAGTGCATGTGCACGGTGAATTCTCAGGTTTGTGAGTGCATGACTGTTGTGTGGGTTTCATTGCATACTAGTCTAAAGTGGTTCTTTATGTGTGAAGGGATGGTATGGAGTGAAAGTGCATGCGGTTCTTGAATATGGATGTGTTTAATCACATGATTCTACTGCATGTACAACTTTCCACTGGTGTACAATGGTATAAGGTTCAAGTAATATCTATGGGATCTTGGGAGGTAAGAGAGGGATTTCAGGGTGAGATTTTTCTTGAGAAGTCTATGCGTTGATGAACTGATGGAGTGTGTTACAAGAAGAAATGTATACTTGTGTATGATATGGGTATAACTGGGCTAGCTGTGGCTTGGAGAGGAGGAAATTCACTGAAAGTGCATGAGGCTATTGTACGTGGAGCTGTTCTAGGGCATAACTCTAGTGTGGTTGATATTGTTGACTAGTGTATAATGTTGTGTAAACAAGGTTAGTGGTAGGTAGCAGGGAAATAGGATGTGTGGGAAAAATTACGCAGGGAATGAATTTGGTAGTGTAGACTACCATAAGACTTTTGTATATGAGATTGCAGAATGGTAAAAAATACTATGCCGTTACTTTATAAGAGTGTTAGATTTCAAGTGCATCTGAGGGGTTCTACAAAAGAGAGAGTATAGCATTGGCGAAGGTGTACACTGGTGTGTTTTGTTATGATGAAATGTATGCTCTAGAAAAACTATTACTTTATACACACATCTTGAAGAATATAAACCAATCTACTGTATTAATAGAAAGATGGGGGGCATCTGACATGAGTTCTATCCTTCATTCCGTCATGAAACCTTTAAAATAAAAAAACCACAAGGACATGAGATGAAGCCCCATTGAACCTACATGCAGTGGGGCTTTTCCAAACGTTGAATTCATTATGATATGAACTTTCAAGCACAGAAATTACTGTTAAGTACAGTTCGCACAATGACAATTCCATTACTCTACTTTGGTATCTTTTCACTAGAACAAAGTAGTGGTCAGTTTTGCCATTTTATACTATAATCTCCACATGCACTTGAATACAAACAAGCATCAAACATGTCAAATAATGTATAGTGCATAAGAAAAATGACTTCTTTCCTGCCACTCAAGCTCCCTGGCTACTTCTCGGCCAACCGGTTGGATTCCTTTATTGCTTTTGACGTATTGCTTGGTTCATTGAATCTGGGCTTCGACACGGGACAAGATCCAAAGCCGTTCTACAACCAGTCCCTCAGAAATTGGTATCTTCTGCATGATTCACATGTGGCTGACTTTTCAGGCTTGGATGGCTTGAACTAGCCCCTGATGTTTTTCCATTCTGTATCAAGTAGAGATTCTTATGATCTCCGTTTTTCAGTGATTGGAATGAATCTTTGGAACAAAACCGGCATACCTGCCTTGTACAACAAAGTTGTTTGACTTCCACCTGGAGTTGTACAGGCGTAATGAGAACTCAAGGAGCCTCTTAGAAATTGCTGAAGTGTAATGTGTACATTTTTACAATGTTTTGTACATTCCCATAGCCGGATGTTTGTTTTCTATTACAATCCCCATTCTCCCGGATATGAGATTTTTGGAGAGGAGGGAATGTGAGGATGGGAGAAGAGCAATAAATCGCATGCATGTTATTGTATACAAAACTCATGGTTCCATGTCAGAACATTGAAAAACTTGCAAACATGTTTTGATGCTCAACAATTTCCTTCAGGATGATGAGAACTCCAGATGAAGTTTCTATTTAAAATTCATAATCAGAATTCAGAGTGCCAATACATAGGCAGGAAAACGGTTAGCATCAAGTTTCACAGACTTTGTCCTTCGATGAAAATGAATTGATGGTCAGATGGCCTCTCTTAACTAGCTTACAGTCTTTGGTTTCTCACATAGTATTCGAGGTACAATTCCATGTACAGAATCTGCATATGCCTATCCATCCAGGGAGGGAGGGAGAGAAATTTTCAGGATACGAATCCCCCCTGCCCCCATTGGTACGCGGTTAATCACCCTTTGAATAATACACCTTCCAAAGTGTGTATGCAAAAAGTTGATACACAAGCAGTATTCTGAAAACCTTCATTGGATGCGTGACATAATTTACTCCTATTCCCTCTCTTGAAAAAAAACAATAAGATATATGTTGAAAAGAGTCTTCCTCAAAGTTATTTGAAGGAAGATTTTACCTGGAAGAAATTTACACCAGAAAGTTTAACTTGAGAGTACAATGTTCACATAACAAAGACATACTTTATCATCCACATAAATGAACATATTCGTTTGTATTTTCTTCCTATTTCTGTCCAAGACTCATGAAATGGGAAATTTCATGAGTCTCCCCTAGAGACGGCCACATGTGAGACAATCTTCTCAAGCTTGCTACTTGAGCGGCGTCTTGAATGCCACCTGAGCGGCACAACTACTGTCGCCTGCATCACAGCTTATTTGCCTTCTGTGTGACAATCAATCATCAATCAGCGAGTTAGCATGAGGGTGTGCATATTTTTCCACATCTGACTTCATCAAACGGTAATCAAATGTGGCAACATCAAGGACGATTGAAGGCATCCGCATATCCAGAGTTGGTCTCAATCATCCAACAACATTGTTGGACACACAATCCACAAAAATTAAATCTATGCAGCTGGATATTTCCTTTTTCAGAAACCAGGACATATGCCAACAGCTCATATACTGTACTAATGCAAACAATCAATCACATTTAGAATACCATTTTTTTTTAGTCTCTGCATTCTGCGGCATTTTGAGTCATTCTGGTGGCCATTCAACAGGGCCGTGCAATGAAGTAGGCCTTTTCATTTTGTGTCCACAGTTCAGGTCCGCAATATACTGAAGCTCAACTTCCAAACAAATGAAGTTCGAAGTTCAAAACTTTGAATGTGTGCGACAACAAGGAGAGGATCAGACGCAGTCGTTTTATTCTCCCTGTCCGTTTTGCACACAAACTTGGGTTGCATAGGATTCGGGCAGGGAGGGTTACCTCTTTGTTGAATTTCTTTTGTGGTGTGAAGTGTGCATGTCTATTTTTGCGGTTGAACCCAAATTACACATGATTACTTGTGAAACATTTTGGTCGAATACAGTTTACTCTCTCTATGGACTTTGGATGTGATTTGCTCAAACGGAATTCAATTTTGCAACAAATGGATGGGAGAAAAAAAATGTTTATTTTCAACCAATGTGCCCATCAGTATGTTATGTACATTGCATATAAAAAACAGACCATTTATTCTTGTGGTTTTCCATCAGCCACACTATCCAGCTACACTGCATCACATTCTCTTCTTTGGTGAAGGGGTCCCTCTATCCAGATCCAATTACATAGCTTCCCTCCTTAAAACCAGAGAGTGTATGAGCATAGTATACCAGAGAAATTTAGCTCATGAGGATGAAATAATTGCACAAATGTAAATGCTAATGACAATATTGAGTTACCTGAAATTCTAAACAACTAAGCACTAGGACAAATGATGTCAAAATTAACTATCCCCTTACAAAACCAGAGTACACTATACAAATCTGGAGGGTGGGGGGCCAACTAGATAGGCATCGTTACAAGAGTACGCCGTACAAATCATTGTGATGATAGGTTTTTAGGTCATTATTGTTTGACATTCAACAAAATCTACTCGTAGTGATCCATAGATCTGTTGAATTCATCCGTTGAATGGTCCCAATAGAGCATGCAAAAGCATGACATGTACTTCTCTACTGCTTGTATGTAGGGAAATCATCTTATTGATCACGTCCATCGACTTTTGTTGAATGGCCTTAGCATGTACATATTTTATTGAAAACAAGTACAAAGGCATGTTCTTATTCTTTTCCATCAGCTTTCTTACCTAGCTAAAACTCACTAAAACACTAAAAAACTATAAATTAATGAACACAAACGTACTGTAACAATACACTCTCCCGTTACACTAACCGAAATCACTTGAGGCATTGAAGGAGGGAGAGGAGGGTGACATATTGGGTGCTGTTTTGTTTTATGTGAATATAAATTCTTACGACACTGGATTTGGAATTTTTGGGTGCTTGACACTGCACACAATTGACCAGTAGTGACATGAAGCACCATTGATCAAGCTCATTGGTGGGAAATTCTGGAGATTCTAAGCAATCCTTAGGTAATTTATTGCATTTCCTTCCAGTTCTTTGGAAATGGCAAGAATTCCTAAAAATGCCTAGAAAAAGCATGGGAAATACCTGGACAATGGATGGCCAAGGCCAGTCAATGTACAACACCGTCCAGCAATGCCTATGTAATGCCCTCAAATTTTCATACAATCCTTTCAAGGCCATGGAACTTCTTTGCAATGCCTGGAAAAGTCCAATTGTTTGCTAGATACACCTTCCAATACTTTATTTTCCTGGAATATGTCCAGTAATGCATGGCAATGTCTTACAATGCTTGGAAATACCTAGAAATTTCCCGCAAGTCCTTGCAACGCACGGCAATGCCTTGCAAATTTCTGGCAATGCTTTGGAATTCCTACTACTTCCTCACAAATGCCCAATTCATGTCTAGGAAATGCCAGGATATGAACAGGAATGCCTTCAAATGCCTATCAATGCTCAAAACGTTTAATGTAATTTATGGAAATTCCTAGGCAATGCCTAAACAATGCCTTTCAATGACTGGGTGAATCTTGGTAATGCCTCAAAATACCTCTGACATGTCAGGGAAATTCATGATTATGTGTGGTGATGCTGGATAATGTGTTGGAAATGGTTCGCACTGCCTTGCAATTAGTGACTATGCCCGTGAAATTGTTACATAGGTATTGAAAATGCCTAGGTAATGCCCAAAAATCCCTAGAAATACACTTCAAACATGAGGTAAGCCTGGGAAATGCTTGGAAATGTCCAGAAAGTGCTGTGAAATGTCTTGGAATACCTATTTAATGCATGGAAATGTCCGGGCAGTACCTAACAGTGTCTGGACAATGCTTGGCAATGCCTTGGAATGTCTAGCGATGTCTGAATTTGCTTGGCAATCTTTGGTAATGCCTCACAATTTTATGCAATGTGTGATAATTGATACAAATGCATGGAACTGCATGGAAACATCTGGCGATTCCTGGAAATACCTTTCAATTCATAGGCAATGACTAGCAATGTCTGGCCATGCCTGGTTAATGATCTACAATGCGTGGGAAATGCTAGCAACACCTATGCTTGGACAACGCGTGGCGACTCCTACCAATGCTTTGAAATACCTGGGGAATGTATGGCAATGCATGGAAATGCCTTGCAATGTCTGGGGAATACCATTTATTGTCCAAGAAAGAACAGGGACTGTATATAAATGCTTGGGTAATGTGTGAAAATTGTTAAGTAATGTTTAGCAACGCCTGGAGAATACTTGGAAATTCTTTGAAAAGCCTCAAAATACCCGGAAATTCCTACAAAGCTTTTGGCACTGAATGGAAATTCCTGGAAAGGCCTAGCAATGCCTAGTGATACCTTGTAATGCTCGAAACCACCTTTCCGTCCATGGTCAATGAATCATAATGTTAAATTTTGAAAAGAATCCTGGATTGTTACTTGCAGTGTATAGGAGATTTGTGGGAAGAAAAGAATACATTCTTGACAATACCTAGGACATGCCCTGGAAATGTACGATAGCACCCTCAAATACCCAGGAATGATTTAATAACAGATAGGCAACACCGACAGAATGCCTGGACAAAGCCTAGGCAAGGCACCACTTCTTCTATAATGCTTGTTAATGCCTACACATTCCTAGAAGCACTTGTTAATGCCTACAAGGGCTTGGAAATGACTTAAAACGCATGAGATTAACTGACAACATCTGAAAATGCCTAGCAATGACAGGACATTTTATGGGAAATACCTGGACAATGCTTGACAATGCCTTGCAGTTCCTGGCAATGCCAAGGAAGGCCCTATAGTACCTTGACAAGCCTAGGAATGACTGGCAATACCTGGCCATGCCTAGAAAAATCTTGGCATTGACTGGGAATTCTTGGAAATGCGTAGAAATTCTAGGAATACATTTGTAATGAACAAAAAAGTTCTTGGAAATGCCGTGCAATGCATGTAATCCTTATGCCATGCATGCAAATGCCTATGAAAAGATTGGCAATGGCTGAAAATGCTTGGAGATGTCTGGTAATGCATAGAAATTCATTCAAAATTCCTTGTAATTCCTTGCAATGCTTGTGAATTTCTGGAAATTTTTCAAAATACCTTGGAAATTCCTTGCAATGTGTGGCTACTCCATGGAAAAACTCAGATAATGCCTCAAATGCCTAGTAATGCTTCGCATTTTGTTAAAAACATTTGGCAATGCTCTACAATTCTTGGATAAGTTTTGGGTAAATCCTATGTAAATTCTGGCAATGTCTGGGTGATGCATGGAAATTCTAGAGCAATGCCTAGCAATACCCGGGCACTACCCGGGAAATGCTCAGTAATGCCTGACAATACATTGTATTCCTTGAAAAATCCTAAACATGCTTGGTAATGCTATGCAATGACTATGCAATTCCCGGAAAATCCTAGGATTGTATGGCAATGCACTGAAGTGCCTAGCATTGCATGGAAGTACCACAAAAAATCCTAGGAGAAAGCGTGGAAATGGCTGAAAAAACGTAGAGAATTCTCAGCAAATATTGCAAGATTCCTTGTTCTGCTCAGGTAATGCCAAGCAATATCTTGTATTACCTAGGAAATGCCTTTGAGTGCCTGCTAAATGCCTAACATTGCTCAGTAATGCCTAAAAAAATGCCTGGAGACTGTGTGCTAGTGCCTAGCAATGCCTGGTGATGCTTGGGAAAGGTGTGCTAGTGTCTTTAGAATGCCTAGCCAATGCCCAAGAAGTGCTTGGACAGTTTCTGGAAAACGTCTTGAAAGTTTGGGGCAATGCCTCCTAGTTTCTGGAAATACCTATTCATGCTTTAAAATGAGGAACACTCTCAAACAATGCATGTGTAATTCTTGGATATTCCTGAAAAATTCCCGGTAATGCTTTCACAAAGCCTACAAATAACAATGATATATGCCTTGCTAATGCTTGGAATTTCTAGGAACTTATTTATACTGTATAGCATGCCTTGGAAACGCTTGATAATGCTTAGAAATACCCTGCAACGCTTAGAAAATGCCTGGGGAATGCCTAGACAATGCAATACACTGCCTCAACAATGCCCAGGGACCGTCCAAAATTCTCTAGCAATGCTCGGGCAACCTTCTACATTGCGTGGAAATGCTTGAAAATACCTTTACATGTCTGGTAATGCTAGGGTATGGTGGAGAATGCCTAGGAATGTCCACAGATTTCCTGGCAATGCCCGACATCGCCTGGTACTAGTGGGTAATGCATATTCTTGCCTGGAAAATTTTTGGCAACACTTGGAGATCCCTTGGCAACACCTACACAAGTTTTTACAATGCCTCGTCAATCTCGGCAAAGCCTAGGAGATTTCTAGCAATTCCTATGCAATGCCTTGAGATCTCTGGAACTATAGAGGAAATTCCGGGAAATTCATGGACAGTGTCTCATATGCCTGGACAATGCCTTGCAACATGCGGACAGTGCCTATCATGCCTGGAATTCCCGGTTAATGCTTGGTGATTCCCGTGAAATTACTGGGAAATTCTTGGAAATTCCTAGGTAATGCTTGGTTATTCCCGGAAATTCCTAGAAATGCCTTGCACTACCTCAAAGAGCCACTAGAATACTTTCCAGTGCACTGGTTGGCAATGTCTGGCAATTCAAGTTAATGCTTTGTAGAACCTTGGAAATTTGAAAGAAATGTCCATGTAATTCCTGAAGATTCTTGGCAAAGCTAAAGAATACATGGCAATGTCTTGAAAATACCTAGGAATGCTGAAGAATGTGTGGCAATACATAGCAGTGCCTGGCTATGCCTTGTAATGGCGAGTGATGCTTTGTAATGCCGAGGCAATCATTTTCCATGCTTGGAAATGCTCAGCAATGTCATACAATGCTGGGGAAATGTCTAGTGTTGCATGGAAAATGCATAATCATGCTTTGTAATACCTAGGAAATGCCTTGTAACATCCAATGCATTCCATACAAATAAATGAGACTTGTTTTCAATGAATGCCCTTGTAATTCCTCGAAATTCGTAGAAAGTACCTAGGAAATGCCTAAAGGGTTTTACACTGCTAGAAACTACACGGGATTACAAGTGTCTGGCAATGCCTAACAATGTTTGAGGATGCATGGAACTGCTTGCACAATGCTTGGTCAATGCCTTGTATTTCTTGAACAATGCCTCGTCATGCTTGGAAATTACTCGGAAATGCCATAAAAAAACTCCTTGAAATGCCTCTGAAATGCTTTGTAGTGACTGGAAGTACTTGCATAATGCCGTAGCCACTTCGGGGGAAACATGGAAATTCTTGGGAAATTCTTGGCAATACCTGACAATGCCTAAAAATGCCTAGAAGGTCTCACAACGATAGGCAAGGATTGGCAAAGTTGGAGTTTCATGACAGTGAAAAAACACCTGGAAATGCATGGAGAATGCATGGCAGCAGACATCAGTACTCTGGGCATCTTGGCAATGCTTGGGCTGATCTTAACAAGGCCTGAGAATCCCACACAGTGGTTAGAAACTGCCTTGCACAGCTTTGAAATGCATTGTAGTGCACATGAATTCCTAGCAATGCCTGGCAACGCATTGTTATGTATGGAAAGTTCTTGAAAACTCGTGATTTTTAATAGCATTGTCTTGAAATATGTGGAAACACTTGGCAATGCTTGCGTCATGCTTCGTAACGATCTGATGTACCGTGGAGCATTCCAATTTTTTTTTTTTTGCAACGCAACGAAACACATGGGCCATGACTAGGGCACACTCGACAATTCTTTGTAATGCCTAGCGTTGCCATGATATGCATAGTGAACTCTCAGAAATGCCTAAGAATCCATCGGGAATGCGAGGTATTGTCTTGTTATCTCTGGAAATCCTTCAGCAAGGCTTGAGGAGGAAATGCCTGTACTTGGCAGTGACTGAGCCCGGCATGGAATGCATGAAAATGCCAAACGATTCCTGGGAAATGCGTGATACTGCGTGGGAATTCTAGCGTAGAACGTGGCAATACCTTGAAGATTCTTGGGCAGTTTTTGACAATGCCTCTAAATGACGGGAAGTGCGTGGGCAATTCCTTCTGATTCATTTACAATGCTTGGACAATGCCTCAAGGATGGCTATGCAATGTCTGAAAATGGCTATGTTTTGTATGAGAATGCCTGTCTAAGCCTGGAAATTTCCTAGCAAATGCATGGGAAATTCCTTCTCAAGAAAAGGAGG
>SZWC01018978.1:23473-35125 GCA_023375785.1 Penium margaritaceum | reverse complement strand
CCTGGAAATTTCCTAGCAAATGCATGGGAAATTCCTTCTCAAGAAAAGGAGGAGGGGGGGGGGGGTTGCAGAAAAATCCTGATGAGTTCGAAAAAAACAGCATGAAATAGTAGACATGAAAGCTCCTCTCTGTTCGGAAAGATTTGTGCCAACTGATTTGTGCAGACTAGTTTCTCGCGGAGTAAGAAATCCCTTAAAGAAATTGACCTATGGAGTAGTTCCGCATATCTGAGGACTTCAAAAGGACGACTCTCTATACTCATTGCATGCAATTGAAGTCCACCGTCATGCGGTTACAAGTCAGAAGTTTCATAGTGAAATTCATGGCAGCAATTCATAACTTCTTCTAGCTGTATCCCGACAACCTTGTTGTAGTCTTCTACAGCAACATCTTGGATAATGTTCTGAAGAATTTTTGACGATGCATGACTTTCATAAACATGTTCCTTGATTTCCTCGATCCTCCCACTTGTTGATGGAGTTTATTGAATCAGGCTCTCATGACACAACCATAGCAGCAGCTCGCCTCAAGCGCCTAAGGGTACAAGTGTGCATTGTTTGTGTTTTTGCACCGTACTTGCCTTTTACTTCCACCCTACTTGCACCCTATTTGTGCCCTATTTGTGTCCTAGTTGCGTCCTAGTTTTGCCCTACTCGTACCCTATTTACGCCCCAGTTGCGCCCTAGTTGCCCCCTAGTTGCGTACTAGTTGCACCTCAATTGGACACAAGCTACACCCTAGTTGCGCCCTAGTTGCGTCCTAGTTGTGCCCTACTTGTGCCCCAGTTACGCCTTGGTTGCGCCCTAGTTACGCCCTATTTGCGCCCTAGTTGCTCCCTAGTTGCGCCCTAGTTGTGCCCTAGTTGTACCCTTGTTTTGCCTTACTTGTGCCAAACTTGCGTCCTAGTTATGCCCTTCTTCCGCCCTAGTTACCCCCTACTTGTGCCCTACTTGCGTCCTACTTGTGTCCTAGTTACGCCCTAGTTGTACCCTACTTGCGCCCTACTTGTGCCCTACTTGCGCCCTAGTTGCGCCCTACTTGCACCCTAATTGTGCCCTACTTGCATCCTACTTATGCCCTTTTTGTGCCTCAGTTGGACACTATCTACGCACTAGTTGCGGCCTAGTTGCAAAGCAGTTACGTCATACTTGCGCCCTAGTTGCGCTATGTGCGCCCTAGTTACGCCCTAGTTGCGCCCTAGCTGCGCCTAATTGGGCACTAGCTACGCCCTAGTTGTGCCCTAGTTGCGACCTAGTTACGGCCTAGTTGCACCCTAGTTGCGCCCAAGTTGAAACCTATTTGTGCTTTACTTGCGCCCTAGTTGTGCCCTACTTGCACCCTAGTTGCGCCCTCCTTATGCCCTATGTACTCATAATGCACTCTCAAACTGAGACTTTGATGAGAGGCATATGGGAATTGGGTTTTTTCTTCAAATCTTGGTCAAATTGAGCTGCCTTTTCTTAAGTAGGGGTGGATAGGGTGTTTTGCTCTAGCATTGGGGGGAATACGGGTCATACATGGGGAAATAGTTGGCGATCCACATATATTACCCACGAGTTGGCAAAGATGGTGGGCCCGCGTAAAATGATGGGTACATGGTTGAAACCAGGTGATTCCACCTAGCTCTTGTAGGAGGGGGGCTGAGGCCATACGCGTGCAGCACTCGTACAACCACATAGTGAGTGACACAGACAGATGAGACGTCAACGTACATCCCACACTCAACCACTGTCACGCACGGGGCGAAGCCCAACAGAATGAATGGCCACCAGGAACTTTCCGCGGGCAAGTGCCTTCGTCAAGAAATCAGCACGCTGCAAGTCAGTGCCAACCCACATGATGGAGATCACGCGTCGCTCCACCAGATCACGAACGAAGTGATGCTCAACCGCAATGTGCTTTGTGCGAGCATGAAAAACACCACAGTTCTCCGCAATGACGAGAGCACTCTGGTTGTCGCAACGCAGCACAATGGCGGGTATTGACTGCCCAAGCTCAAGAAACAAGCGCTGCAGCCAAACTGCCTCAGCAGCCCCTGCCCCCAAAGCCACATACTCTGCCTCCGACGAGCTACGTGCGATGCAGCCCTGCTTCCCGCTTCGCCAAGACAAAGCGGTACCACCGAGCAGAAACACGTAGCCACTGCGACTACGCCCGTCAGGGCTCTAAGCTCAGTCGCTGTCAGTGTAGCCGTCAAGGACCACCGAACACTGCCGACGAAAGTAGAGTCCGAGATACGGCGTGGAGACAACGTACCGTACCACTCGCACAGCCGCGTGAAGAGCTCTCGCACGTGGAGCCTGTGAGAACTGGGCGAGGAGGCTGACGGCGAACACGATGTCGGGATGCGTGGTAGTGGCCAGGTACATCAGAGATCCGATAAGACGGAGGTACAAGGTCACGTCCACTGTCTCCCCCAGCTGTGTAAGATCATCCACCTTCAGGGCATCCTGCCCATCAGGTGTGAGTGGTGTGGAAGCAGTGGGCACTGCACCAAGGAGATCGCTAAAGCGCTCCCCCACGACTCATGCGTATCGGGCCTGATGCAGCAACAGTGTCCGATGTCTGCGATCTCGCACAATCTCCATACCAAGAAACACCGATGCAGGACCGAGGTCCTTCATCCTATAGGCGGTCTGCAGGACAGCCTTGGCCTCCTTCACGGCCTCCAGCGACGGAGACGCGATCAGAAGGTCATCAACATAGANCCATGGAGGAACGCGTTGTTCACATCCATCTGGTGTAGTTCCCAGTCATGCTGAGCTACTACACAGAACAAAGCTCGAGCTGAGGTCATGCGGCCGACAGGGGTAAAGGTGTCAGTGTAATCAACTCCCTCAATCTGAGAGAACCCCTTGACGACCAAGCGGGCCTTGTAGCGTTCCAGTGAGCCATCCGGCTTCACTTTCTTGTGAAAGACCCACTTGACCTGAATCGCCTTCCTCCCAGGGGGAAGGTCGACCAGCTCGTAGACTCCGTGCTCTCGGATAGCGCGAAGCTCATCCTCGCAAGCAGCTCGCCAGGCATCAGCATCCTGTGATGAGAAAGTCTCCCTCAATGTGCCCGGGTCTGGCGCCATAGAGGGGGAACTCTACGCGGCAAGTGCACACGCCTTAGTGTCTGGCCTGACGGCCACGAGATCAGCTGTTGCGTCACAGGCGATATGGAACTCGCAAGTGACTAGGTCGTGCCCTATGGGGTACGCTGGGTATACCTCTGAAAGCCCAGTGCGGACACTCAGGCCTAAGGCCTTTGTGCCTGGATCACCGCTCGCGATGCTACGAGAGGAACGTCTGGGTTCGGAACCCGACGCTCGTTGAGCTCCAGAATCCAGTGGTCGAAGGCGACCACCCGGCTCACGGGAGTAACCGGAGGTCGAGGGGCGCACCTCAGGCTCGGGAACAGGTACGACCACAGGGACAGGCACGACCACAGCTGGTGAGGGCTGAAACGAGGCAGTCGGAGATGCCGTGCGAGGAGATGCGTGTGTGGGGGACATTGAGCTGGGGGTGACAGCGGGCAAGGCTGGCCCGGACACTGAGGCAGAAGTGTCAGCCGACGTAGGGACAGGAGTGGGCTGGGCTGGGTCAGACGCCGGAACGGGGGTGCCAGTGGACACAGATGGTGATGCAGGAGGAGCCGTGGGAGCAGCGGTACCGGTGGGGTGTGAAGCAGGCTGGACAGGCGGGATCTCCGGACCAACGGCAATGATAGCCGGATCATCAAGTGCTGGAGATCGAGAGGGGACTCGAGCGGACACATCAGCCTGAAGAGAAATAATCTCTATCAAAGAGGTCTCCCCCATCCGCCGAGGACCCTCACAGGAAGGGACATGGGCCGCAGAGAGCGCTGTGATCGAAGTCAGATCACAGTATGTGAGTGACTCAAAAAACAGCGCGTCACGAGACTCAATGACACGACGGCGAGTGGGGTCCCAAGAGCGCCAGGCCTTTGACCGCGGGGAGATGCCGATGAAGGCTCACAAGCGACCCCGAGGGGAGACCTTGGATCCCTGCTGGTCCTCGGTGTACCATACGGAGGCTAGGGATCCCCAGACGCGTGCGAGCGAAGATCAGCATGGTGGCCAAACCAGAGCTCGTACGGTGTAACATGATCTGGAAGCGGACCATGCGGAAGGCGGTTCCAGACCCAAGTCATGTAGGTGAAGCCCTCGAATGCAAAGGACTCCGGGAGACCGCACTCAGACTGCATGGCGCGGACCGCATCCTCCATGGTGGGATTCCTGCGCTCAGATACACAGTTCTGCTGTGGGGTAGCAGGAGCGTAGACCTGGTGAAAAATACCGTGCTCAGCAAAGAAGGAGTCCATCTCGCCGAGGAACTCGCCGTCGCGGTCCGAGCAAAAGGTATGTAGCATGTGGCAAGACTGACGCTCAGCCATCACGAGCCCGAGCCGAACCGCAAGGGCGGCGTCGCTCTTGTGATGCAGACTGTAGACCTACCGCATTCGGGTGAAGTCATCAGTCAGCGTCAGAACATACCGGCCCCTCTCAGACAGCGACTCGACCGGGAGAGGACCGAGCAGGTCCGAGTGGACCAACTCGAGGGGCCTCAGCGCTCGGGAACGCGAATCAGGGTAAGTGCACCGGTGCATCTTTCCCTGAGCGCAAAAAGGACAGTCGGTCTTGGGTGGCTTCTTGAACGAAGCCATGTCAAGACCAAGAGCGGGCTGTGTCCGGATGAGCTTCGACACAGTGTCGGAGCCCACGTGACACAGACGTCGGTGAAGCAACCGCTAGTGTTCTGGGGATAGAACACCAGTGACAAAAACGCGACCAGAGGAGGAGGGAGAGCAAGGGGAGGAGGGCCGAGCAATGCGGTATAAATCATCTACGACTGAAGCAAGAAGGACAATGCTACGGGTGTCAAGAGCAGTCACAGTCGCTGAATCAGTGGTATGCTCAACGGAGAGACCCATCAGAGTGCAGGCACGCACAGACAGCAGAATGAGCTCAAGATCAGGCACAAACAGCACGTCAGAAAGATACAGGGGGCCAGACGGACCATCAAAGCATAAAATCCCAACATCGTGAACCGGTAAGGACTGACCAGAGCATGTACGAATAGAACGTACAGTCGTGACAGGACCAAGTACCACAAAGTCACTACGATGACACGTCATGTGGTGGGTGGCACCGGAATCGATGATCCAAGTGCCACCGGAGTCACGACTGGTGGACGTCACTGTACAACGAGCAATGGAACACTCGGCATCAGAGGGACGCTGAGCCGTGAGTGGGAAGGAACGACGTACATCACGAAGGTGAGACTCATGAATCCAGTCAGTGCAGTCAGGCCCATCATCATCACATGCGGACTGTGCTCCCCCACACGNACAGGACCAAGTACCACAAAGTCACTACGACGACACGTCATGTGGTGGGTGGCACCGGAATCGATGATCCAAGTGCCACCGGAGTCACGACTGGTGGACGTCACTGTACAACGAGCAATGGAACACTCGGCATCAGAGGGACGCTGAGCCGTGAGTGGGAAGGAACGACGTACATCACGAAGGTGAGACTCATGAATCCAGTCAGTGCAGTCAGGCCCATCATCATCACATGCGGACTGTGCTCCCCCACACGTGTCATCACGAGTCACGAGGCCGGACGAACAAGCAGTCCGTGACCCACTCGACAATGACAACACACTCGCACCTCCCTGAAAGCGAAGCGCCGGAAGATGACGAAGCTCGGCGATGGTGCGGTCACATGGGTCTGGATCACTGCTGCTTGTCGGTGAGGATGCACGAACAGTTGTAGTCGTGGTCGCCGCGCGTCGAGAGGAGTGTGCGGTCGACGTGCCGGACGAGGTGCGAGCAGCATGGACAGCTTGAAGTCCGCGAGTGATGCGCTCCCAGTCGAGCGGCTGCTGGCACTCTGTGTCGCGATGGGCACCTCCACAGTTGTAGCAGTGCATGGAACGGCCACTGCTACCACTGGATGACGACTGCTGCTGACCTGATCCGCGCTTCCTATTCTTCTTCTTCCCCTGGGCAGTTGCTGCAACGCCGTGCGTCTGCGTGGGTGTAGACGGGGTCGAAGAGGAGGAGGAAGATGAGGTCGTGATGGAGGTAGATGAGGGTGACTGCAGGAGGGAAGATGGTGGTGAAGCGAGGACTGCTGTAGCAAGGGAAGTCTCCTGATGTGCTACTGCTGCCTCGCGGGCCGACGTCATCTGAAGGAAAAGCTGATGGGCCCAAGGGAGCAGCTACAGGGTGGTTGAGAAAGGCTCGAGAGCAGCGTCGCTGTACCGTGTGAATATGTCGGTGTACTCCAGGCGAGCTCCGAGCATGATCGTCCGAAGCGCCCACAACTGTGTACCCCCTGAGGTCCCCAGACGCGTGTAGATACGCATGGCGCGTCGCTAGTAATCCGCTACAGGCTCCGATGGTTCCTGACAGAGCGAGTGGAAAGCACGAATGTGTGACGCACGCATGGCGTGCATCTCTGCGGCCAGTAGGGACAACGCCAGATCCCAGCCTCCACGAGGATCAGCCCTGGTGTCTGTGCCAGCCTCGGCGAGGAAGGGGCGGAAGTCAACGACAGTCTCGCGTGGCATGGCGTAGAGAAGTCCTCGCATGGCCCGGGCTGCTGTCAGCACTTGTGCTGGAACTGTAGACTGGTATGGGCTGTGGTAGTAAGGCCACACTCCCTCAGAAGTGGCCCACACCTGAAACAGGATCTCCCAGCAGTCAAATCCATCCTCGTTGATGTACCATAGAGGTGGTGCCTCAAAGTCCTTTGGCTACAGCTCCGTGGGGAGAGCAGCCGCAGGCTGAGGAGGGCGAGAGACGGGAAAAAGTCCTGGAAGTCGGTGATCACCGGGGAAGTCAGGTGACGGTCGTATCGGTGACACGGGTGGAGGTCGAATACCCGTCTGCAGCTGACGGAGGCGCTCCTGTAGAAGACGAATCTCCCGCTCCTGGGAGTCATCCTCGAAGTCTGGCATGAATGGCTCGTCATCAAGGAGGTCCGCAGGTGGTGGGGAAACCACACCAGGAGGTGAAGCAGGCGGGGCACCTGTCACGGGCACCTGAGCCGAGTGCTGGGTGGAGGCCGCAACGCCGGCAGCACCCTCAGAAAATCCGCGGAGGAGCCGTGGACTGAGCGCGCAGGAGCTCAGTCAGCGTGCGGATCGCGTCAATCTGCTCTCGCTGCAGACGACGCATCTCCTCCTGCTGGCTGCGCAGGTCCTCAATGGCCTGCGAGCGAGGGCTCAATACCCCTGAAGAAGAGGAGGAGGGATCACCTAGTCCCTTGTCCTTGTCGTCGGGCGAACTCATGTCGCCGCTCACTATGGGACGACAGGTCAAGTTTGCCGGATTTCAAAACCGTCTTTGTTTCTCGGGAAGTTGAAAAGCTGGCAACTTTTGACTTTCCGGGTGAAAATTTGGCTCTGTAATGCTGACGTCAGCAAGTGGTTGCTGACGTCAGCACGACTTGATGACGTCAGCAATCAACAATGTTGACATCAGCTCGTCCCTTTTTTTTTCTTGTCACGGTTCTGCCGTTGCGCGGTGGTGCGCGGCATCTCTGCGGAAGCTGCGCAGCAGCTTCCGCCCAGCTGCTGCTGCAGCTGTACTGTCAGCTGCAGCAGCAGCTGCGTAGCTGTGTGTGCAGCGGTGGCAGCAGCGGCTACGCTGCTACTGCTGCTGCTGCGCGCGGCGGCTGCTACTGCGCGCGGCGCTGCTGCTGCGCGCTGCAGCTGTTGCTGGCTGCCGCCGCTGCGCGCTACTGCTGGCTGCCGCCGCCACGCACAGCTGCTGCTCCTGCCATTGCTGTGCTGGTGCTGCCGCCGCGACTGCCGCTGCTGCTGCTGTGCCGCTTCTGCCGCTGCGCTGCTGCTGCCGACGCTGTTGCTCCGCTGCTGCTACCGCCGCTGCTGCCACGCTGCTGTGGCAGCCGCTGCTGCTGCGCTGCTGCCGCCGCCGCCTCTGCTGCTGCGGCTGTGGGGGGAGTGGCGGCTGCACGCACCGCAGCCGCCACACACCTCTGCGTGGCGGTACGCGCCGCTGCTGCTGCCTCAGCAGCTGCGATCTCACGTGGTGGGTGGAGTACTTGGACTGCGACCGGCCGTCTCCAACAGGTCTCAGAGGATCTGCTACAGCGGTGACTCTCACTGCTGCTGCTCTGTTGCGCAGCTCAGTGAGAACTGTCTCACTGCTCTGCTACCATGAGATAGTGCGTAGAAGCTTCCTAGCAACACGGCCGCTGACCGGGCGTCAGTGCCTGGTGAGACGGTGACGACAGTCACAGGTCGTACACACAACGGCAAGGGTTTGGCTAGGAGACACAAGTCAAAGTGTCAGAATGCTTCAATATAGCATATGCAGAGAGAGATGACAACTGACAGGTCCAGGTCATAAATACCTGCCGCGGCGCACGGCGGGTGTCGCACGCGGCAGTCCAAGAGCTGTCCTAAAACCGGCCCAAAACCACTGTTTTGGCTGTGACTCTGCGCACACATGTCAGAATCCTACGCCGTCTAAACCTAGACGTGCGGAATCAAAAGACGGACGCAGCGACTGGTCACATGCATGCATCCATCGACTGACAGCGAGTTTACAATGCAAAAACATCCAAATGGGCCTCATGCCCAATCTGCCGAAAGGCGCCTGCAAGACGTAGAAGGCACAGCAAAGAGTCCCGGTGAAATCTGGGGCTCTGGAACAGTGGTCGGTCAGCTCCAGGCGGGTAGTCCGCCGCCTGTCGTCGCGCCGGCGTCACTAGGGCCGCCTGCCTCAGGGATCTGCACGAGTATGGACACGGCCGAGTGGTCACAGTAAACTGTACAGGAACGGTACAAAGCACAACAACCCCGACTCACGTCCACTTAACATTGAAAATAAGGGGTAGGGTGGGTCTTGGGAGTTCCAAATTTTCAAGTAATCTTGTTTCCCTCGCTACCCTGATGAGAGTTAATAGGTGGTTGAAGGCTACACGAGTTAGAGCCTATCTCATTCCTCATCGACTCGAGACTCAAACGTGGTGAAGGTGTTGTATGTTACAAGCTGACCTCAATGGCTGGACGGCCGCTTTAACGCCCGGGCAGTTCTAGCCGTCCTTGTTCTCTATAATGTCAAACTATTTGCGTATCCTCGGTCGGAGTTTAACTTCAATGATGGTTCAATTGAATGATCTGTTTCTCCTTGCCTCTCATAAGGTCATATGCCGGTGCTAACTCATTTTTAAGTTAAATTTCAACTTATTTGCTCTAAAAACACATGGGCCCTCGAAAGCTCGGTGTTGGGGCGGCGTACGAGGTGGAAGGTTTACGTCAAGTCGGAGTCTGGTGCTGACACGATTTATTTGCGGATCAATCCTGTCTTCATCACTGATCACCACATCTTTGATAGGTTACAACGTAGATTAAGCGCCCGCCATGCCCTAATGTCTACATCGTCGTCAATTATAGTGGCGACTGGTCATGTTACCGCCTCGGACAAGCTTTCCCAACATTTTTTGGGGATAAATTGAGAATATAATCCTGGTTGCGGCTTTGTCCTCATCTGAGGTATCGTGCTCCTAAACATTTCGAAAATGTACCTACCTTGCTCATGGCTTCTCGGAGACGCAAACCTGGCTGCAATGATCGGATTTTTTTGCCAAAATGAACGGTTGGAAAGGTTGATTTGACGCCCGGATGATCCAGGCCATTAGCGCTTGAGCAAATGTTGATATTCCTGTTTTGGCGTGATTGGCCTCGTTGGCCTTCCAATAGTGACGATGGTTTGAAATTAGGATTTATTTTGTCTTTTAATGTCTATGATAAAAATCCTGCACGAATATTATGTGAAGATATTTGAGAAAAAATGCTTTTAGAATTTCCTGGTTGCTCGCAAGGTCGCCGTTTGGACGATGGACACCGTGAGGCTTTCACATCAGGTCGGATGAATCTAATTACCAGATGGAACGGCTGAGCAAACGGGCGTTCATAGATGGCCATCACATATTTTGGATGTAGTTTTATCGAAGAGGAGCTACCTAGGCCTACCCGTCCTCGATGTTGCAGAATGTCGTGGTGACTGGTCAGGTCGTCGCCTTGCATAAGTTTGCCCTTTTTGGGGGATTATTTGACATCGATAGTTCGTCGCCTTGCATAAGTTTCCTAGGCGCCATTACTCGAATCGCAACGGCCCATGCTGACGGCATGATCACCATCGACTCATGCATGCGCTCAAGACACGACGATGCTTTGTGTTTGGCATGCCGCTAAGCATACTCTTGGGCCCATGGTCCTTCATGATCCACCATGCTCCCATTTTCGACAATGACTTCGCCGGTTTTGTCCGGCGAGCGTTCCGGCTCTTTCATCACCCGTGCCCCCGCCGTGCTACAGCCGCTTATCCGGACAGCCCCACCCCCCCGCTGCCCCCTTGCCACCCCGTCCCTCTTGGATGCGTCATGTCCGAATGACAAAACTGAGACAAGAACCCACCCATGACTTCCCTCCCTCCAGACGATGCCCGCCATGAAAGTCGTCGAAAGGAAGGGAGTCCAACGAAACAAAGAGCGACATGGGGCGTGGTGACCGCCATGCATGGCCCCCCCGTGACCAAAGCAGTCGCTAGTGCGCTCGGCTCTATCGAGGACGAGCGTGTCACTTCGGGATTGTCGCCGCGAGCCTTCGTCCCACACGCTGGACCAGCGGGCGGCTGCAGGGGAAGGAACAAGGGATCAGCAGACCCTGCCGGCGCGGGACGCTAAACCGTCGTTCGATCCGGAGTCGTGGCGTGCTCCCGAGGTCGAAACGTTTCTTCAGCTGCCGGTGCTGCTGCTTCTGCTTTCTGCTGCCGGTGTCACTTTGAGTGCTCCTAGGGCGTGCTCATGCTCGCACGCCCCGTCGTCCGCAGACGTTTAAGTTCGCGCTGCCAGCGTGCGTGAAGCAAGGTCGGGCGAAGGAGGTGTCTGGGACAGGCCGTACATTGAGTTCCAATCCGCACCCGGCGCAAGGAGGGATCCGTCCCAGGGGTGATCCTCTCAACCTAAAAACAACGAGGAAAGCGATCCATACCTTCACCTCTAAACTGAAGTGAAACGTATCAACCTCCTCTTCGTGCGTACGAGGGCGTTGAGGGACGACAGCTCCAGTGCGCCGGTGTGCCGAGTCTCGTAGTGGCCCGGTGCTTTCAGTCAGTCCCCTCTCCGTGTGCGTTCGTGTATGCGCCGGTGCTGAACCTGATTCGCGCGTGCCACCGCAGCCAAGTCGCCCTGCCGCTTGCGCGCTGAGACCATCTCCCCCTGAGTGGTTGAATTCAGTGCATTCTGTTATCTTCTTGCTCCTGACTTGGCAAGGTCCGTCAAATGCGGCCTTTTCCCCTTCCTTAATCGGCAGGCTTGACCGGAAAGACCAGAATTGGTGGAGAACCAATTGTGGGCTCTGGGTCCGCCAGGCCGTCCGCATTGGCCTCCCAAGAGGGCGAGAGAGAAAAAGCTCTCAGATTGATCCCGAGGGTCTTCTCCAGCTTACGGCATTGACACGGACGGCAAAGTGCGGCACAACTTGTCCTGCATCCTTCTTCCACGTCTGGAAAAGGGCACAGGGCCACCCAGGTCTGCTCTTTCTGTGGCGACATGGACGGAGCTCATGCAAAAGACGTGGCGGAGGTGAGCGTGGGAAGACGAG
>SZWC01018976.1:0-10862 GCA_023375785.1 Penium margaritaceum | reverse complement strand
GTGTGGGTGAGGGTGAGGGTGAGGGTGAGGGTGAGGGTGAGGGTGAGGGTGAGGGTGAGGGTGAGGGTGAGGGTGAGGGTGAGGGTGACGGGTAGGTGGAAACCGCACGCGCTGCGGAGTGCATCAGTCAACGTGGGTGTGTGCGAGATTCGACGACAGGTGAGGCGAGATGCAGACCCAGGTTTCCGGACCGGACGTCGGTCCTGCACCGATGGAACGGGTGGGCGAAATGGCTGATATATCCGCGCAAGCGTCAACATAAGCCTAAGATATCCGCGAGTTAAATATGAACAACGCCATATCCAAAAAGTTCAAACAACTCATCCTGTGCCCATTGCATGGCCATGCCCAATCGGCGATGCAAGTCGCCGGTCGAGCAAAGCGAGGGGACTGATGTGTCACCCCCTCGCTTCGCTCTCCCCCCACCCTCCCTCCCCCCTCGCGAGAATTGCGATCGAGCGATTTCCCTTTTCTTCATTTTTTTCTACTCGCAAACCCCCATTCGCGGATTTAGGGTTTCCTATATTTGCGCAGGCGGAGCCCGCGCAAACATAAAACCCTACATCCGCAAATGGGGGTTTGCCAGTAGAAAAAAAATGAAGAAAAGGCAAATCGCTCGATCGCGATCGCGCGACCATTTTTCACACTCGCACGCGATACGCATGTGTCTTCTAGCGCATCTCCACCAACGAGAGAATTGCAGGCCTCGCAACGAATTTGGTGCAAGTGGAGCGCAGCCGGCGACAGCATTACTAACCGGCGAAGACATTGGCAATGGCCGAAGGGGCTCCGCGAAGATCCCTCAGCCTAATCCAGGGCGGAGTCGGATGACGGCTGGCACATCGACTGGCGCAACCAATGTGGAGGTTGGCATGCCCGACGTGCCATTCCCGCATGCACCACTGACCAACACGACTCCATCATCAACATGTGAAAACATTGCGGAATTGAACGGACGACTTGCGCAGATGGAAGCGCTCCAACGCACGCTCGTCAAACAACTACAGTAGTACGCAGCCGAAATTCGATGTTCAATGGCACGGGAAGCGGTACTCGTTAATCGACTCACTATCGGCGGAGTTCGAATTCGTCTGGGGCTTCCTAAACCTTTCGATCCGGCCAATCCCAAAGGACCGACAGTGAGAATCTTCCCGACAAGTTTGGAAGTGTACTTCACGGCTGCCAGGGTTAACTCCGACGAACAGATAATGAACCTCGCGGCCTCGCTTTGGCATGGTATGGCCTTAAGTTGGTGAGCCGATCTCATGGCCATCCAACAGCAGCAGGCAACTGAAGGAACAGATGCAACGGCTACCGCATTGTTGGAATTAGGCGTACTATCTGTCGAGCGGGTTCACCCGACTTGGAAATAATCAACTACTCCCCCATCCAACTGGCGTGAGTTCACCCAGGCAGTCAACGCTCGCTTCGACAAGTTGAACGAGAAAACGGAGGTTCGCTACCGGCTACAACGACTCAAGCGGCTGTCCAGCGTGGCAGAGTACACGCAGTGTTTCCGTGAGATCATCACCGGCAGCATTCTCGCAGAGGATGAACTCTGTTTTCAGTACAACAATGACCTCAAACGCAACATTCGCCGAGCACTCGCGGTCTACGACATCACCAATGACCTGGTCGCAAATAATCACTGCCGCTGAATACATCGAATTTACAGATTTCAACTCCAAATTCAACGAATCTTACAGCTAGCGCCCCAGATACCAACCACAGCAAAGCAGTGGGCATCGGTGGCAGAACTCGGAGAGCTCAACCCTGATGGAAATCAACGCCGTTGAGAAAAAAAGGAGATCAATGGACCTGTTGCAGCTGTGGAAAGGTTGGACACATCATGAGAAACAGTCAACGGCGAAACCAGAGGGGAGGAGAAGCAGCAGAAAAAGAGAAAAGGAGGAGAGGAGTAGGGAAACGGCAAAGGGCAAGAGTAGACGGCGAAACTCCTGCCCCCGCCGGAAAACCTGCGCCGAACGATCGCCCAACCAAACGGCTACGATCGCCTAGTACGGTGGAACTTAAGATCCAAAAGTTTGACAAGGGATAGGAGGACGACCAACCAGCGATACTGTTGAGAGTGCAACCTAGTAGTTGCAAACGTCGTAAATCTCTCCCGGCGCTACTTGATGGAGGTGCATCTCATCTCATTGTATCTCATCATCAAATAAAAAAGTTGAGTATGAAGCACGAACCTGGAGCTTTTCAAGGAAAAACCGTCCATGGACGACGTCGCATCCGTCGACTGAAGCAGCCGTTATGACTGTAGATCAGGGATCTACAAGACATAACTGTCTCGAGATCTTGCCCAATGAGTGACTACAAGGTGATCCTCCGGCGAGATATCCTATACCAAAAGAATCCACGAATCGACTGGAGCAGCGGGGCTGCCAACATCGAACGAGACGGGCAGCAGAACTTCCTCCCACTCTTGCAGTAGCTAAAATCCAGTTAGCAAGCCGAAAAATACGCAACAGTGGCAGCGGTAACTGCACGGGCTCAACGGCCACTAGCCACACCGATCTCGCTCAACATGGTGAAAAGACAGCTGCAAAAAGGGGCCTTGACGTGGTTGGTCCACGTCAATCTGAGTAGCATATACAATGAATCAGTCGACGCAGCTGATGCAACAGCCTCATCAACCTCATCGGCATCAAAGTTCGCTAACGTACCGGAGGAATTCGCCCCACTTCTAAAAAACTTTCAAGGGGTTTTCCCGACAAACTACTAAGCGAAATCCCTCCCAAACGCGACATCCACCACCGAATTGAGCTCAAACCTAGAAGCAGACCCACCGTGAAAGGTATTTACTAGATGAGAGACCACAAGCTCATGGAGCTCAAACGACAGCTAAACGACATGCCGACTCAAGGGTTCATCCGACCGTCCGTCTCACCACACGCCGCACCCGTACTATTTGTGAAAAGGAAAACTGGCAAATGCAAATGTGAGTGGATTATCGGGCGTTGAACGCCATTACAATCAAGAACTGTTACCCTCTACCTCGGGTGGACGAGTTTTTTGACGAACTACGTGGAGCAAAGAGTATTAGCAAAATTGATCTACGGAGCGGCTACCACCAAATTCGCATCGCCAATGAGGATGTTTCAAAAACTTCCTTTCGAACGCGATATGGTTACTTTGAGTTCACGGCTATGTCGTTTGGACTTACAAACGACACGGCGACGTTCATTGCAGCGATGGACAACATTTTTCAGCCATACCTCGGCGATTTTGTCGTGGTATACCGTGACAGAATCCTCGTCTATAGCCGAACGCCAGAGGATCATCGATGACATCTCCAACACGTCCTCCAGATCCTTTAGCGGGAGAAGTTTTGCGGGAAGCTCTCGAAGTGCGACTTTGGTCAACGGTCTGTTGAGTTTCTCAGGCACATCATCCGCGGCGGACGAATATCTATGGATCAAAAAAAGATATCCGCGGTGGCGGAATGGCCAACTCCAACAAAAGTATGCGACGTACAGGTTTTCCTTGGATTTTGCAACTATTATTGAAGGTTTGTGAAGGATTATGCGTGAGCTTTAGCGCCTCTTTCCAACCTCACCCGCAGTGGATTGCTAGTGGATTTGGGGAGACAGCGAGCAAGAAGCATTTACGTTTTTCCGTAAAGCACTGACCTCGGTGCCAACCCTTTGATTGGCAAATCCAACGGCTGACTATGTCATGGCCACGGATGCCTCCGATCGAGCAATCGGAGCCGTCCTGCCACAAGACCACGGCGGAGGGGAACAGCCCATCGTGTACATGTTGCGGAAGCTTCACGGAGCAAAGCTCAACTACGCTGTCCACGAGAAAGAAATGTTCGCGGTTATTCAAGCCTTCAAAACTTGGCACTGCTATTTGGAGTGTCGCAAATGTGTGGTTCGAATGGACCACCGTGCCCTCAAGTATCGAAAAACGCAGGTGAACCTCAGCCAAAGACAATATTGATGGATGGAGTTCCTCGAGTCCAAATTTGACTACAAAATTGAGTCTCGGCCCGAAAAGACAAATCCAGCGGATGCTCTAAGCCGTCGGCCCGATCTCGTGGAGGTCAACGCATTACAGATTCATGCTGATCCCTACGTAGAGAAACTTTTCACACGTGGATACGAACATCACAGGGCCTACGACATGTTTAACTCCACCGTGCAGGCTCCTATTGGCACGGAAAAAAGAGAAATCAGGTGGTCGTCCCCAAAGTCGAGGAACTGCGTTGCATGCTCCTTGAAGAATGCCACGACACCAGATAAGGAGGTCACTTCTCACTTGACAAGACCCTGAAGAAACTCGCGAAGAATTACTGGTGGAACAAGATGGGAGTTGACATTGCAAACTTCTACAAAAGTTGCGACATCTGCCAGAGACACAAGAGTCAACGAACCAAACCCCTCGGTTTGCTACAACCACTACCAATACTAGAAAAACCGTGGACTGTCATCTCCATGGACATTGTGACTGGTTTTCCTGTCACACCAAAGGGGTTCGATGCCATATTGTTCGTCGTTGACAGGCTCTCAAAGATGGCACACTTCATCCCTCCCACCACGGATGTAACCGCCAAAGGAGCAGCACGACCATTTCTTGACCAGATCGTGTGACTGCATGGGATACCACGGTCAATCATGAGCGATCAAGATGCACGGTTCACCAGCCAGTTCTTGCGAGACTTGATGCAGCAGTAGGGGAGTCGATTGCAGCTTCCAGCGGCATTTCATCTGCAAACCGCTGGACAAACCAAGCGGACCAACCAAACGCTCAAAGAAATCCTTCGAACCCTTTGCAAGCCTCGCGGCACTGACTGGGCAGTCAAACTACCAGTTGCTGAGTTTGCGTACAACTCGGCAACCTTTGCCGCAAAAGGGAAAAAGCCGTTTGAGGTGGTCTACGGAGTAGAACCGACCACCCCGATTGATTTACAGACCAGAAGCAACATCCCCGCCGTTGACACACATCGACGGGAATTCTCTGTAATCTCGGAGGAGACCCGTCAAACCCTCGCAAAAACTCATGCAGTCATGAAACGGCAAGCTGATAAGCATCGGCAAACCAAGGAGTTCAAAGCGGGTGACAGGCTTTTGCTTTACTTTGCAACGGTCTAACTCCGCGGATCAAGCAACCCGAAGCTCAAACCACGATGGTTGGGGCCTTTTGTTGTCTTGGAGATGTGAACTCCAGTCGTTGCTCAACTCCGACTACCCAACAACATGCAGATTCACCCTGTCTTGCACATTAGTGAACTTCAGCACTATGCCGGCCCAGCCGAAGATCTTGCCTGGATGCGTGGCACACGCACCGCCACTTGTGATCATAGATGGTGACCATGATTACGAGGTTGAGGAAATCCTCGATCACCGTCCTTGAGGAAATCCTCGATCACCGTCGGCGAGGAGGAGAAGATCAATATCTAGTCAAATGGAAAAACTACGATGCGGCACACAACAGGTGGATGCCATATAGCCAACTCTCGGACGTCGTCCCCCTCATCGACTGCTACAAAGCACGACTCCGGCCAGATGCTGATAGCGTGCCGGGACGTCACGACTAGAGGGGGGCAAAGTGTCATGCCGAATAGGCATACACGAGGCCAGAAACTCAAGCGAGCTATTTTTTACCTCGCCACCCCTGGCCTACTTCGCGACTTAGTCGTGGCGATCATGTTTTCCGTGCTTGAGGAGGATTTCTCTTAATATTCTGGAATTCTCGTGCGATGATGACCCTTTTCCGGTCATTTCCAAAACTCTCTCAACCCCACTCACGACCCTTCTTGAAACACCGAGACTACGGGCAACGATCTCTTGAGCGACTTTGAGAATTCTCGTGAACCATCTTTTCAATCTTGAATTCCCCAATAAACCAACGAGGAACTTCTCGATTCAAAAAATCAGAGCATGGCGTCGCACCACGCGAATCGCCGAAATCCTAAGCGGCTAGACCAAGCCTCATTTTCTCACAGTTGTATCTTGTGTATACATCGTCAAGTTTGGACACTTGTAACAATAAAGTACGCTTTCCACTTCTTACAAGTGCCCAACTAACCCCAATTCTTTGAAAAGTGACGAGTCCTGATTTCAACTGTGAACCACTTTACATCCGACCGCCGTAACGGACACTCAATTTTTTATTTCATTTCTATTCTGCCCTTAAAATTGAACTTCATCTCCATTTTCTCCCCTCCTCTGTGTTGAGAAGTGCGATTACTGCGCTTCTTTTCAACTCCGATATGGTGAAGACGGCACTGCATTTGGAGCACTGTATGAAACTTTTTAGATTTTATGGTGAATTCCCGGGTCCACGTGTACCGGGAATTCTCTCTTGTACAGACCACATAAATTCTGGCAACCAGCCCTGAAGCAGTCTAAAGGGCATGGTGTGTAATGTAGTGTGTTGGCATGCACAAAAGGGTTTCGCATGCCTCTAGTTAACTCTAGTAGGGAGGGGAGCTACCTACTGCACAACACTACATAGCTATACTGATCAGGGAGTCCTCTAACTGACTGGGCAAGACTCATGCACCCTTGGCATGAGGTCCACAATGCATCATCATCACCATGCATGGAGCCTGGGCCCTTCAACCTGCATGGGCCAATCTGGCACGAGCTTTAGGAGGCCCCTGATTGACCGATCTGATGCAGCGGTATGGCAAGATCAACGGCCGATAGAGGAAAGCCTGAAGAGCAAGCAACCTCTTTGAGAAACTTCACCTGAATACCTGACAAAGCTTCCCCAAGGAGGAAGCTTCTCTCTAGGGCAGCAGGGATGCAAGTAACAACTTTGAACTACAGGAAGCTTCCCCTGGAAAGAAGCTTCTCCAAGAGGCAGCAGACATGAACCAGTTGAAGGAAGCTTCTCCTTCAGGTGGTCAACTTGCTAGGACCACAAATAAAAAAGGGGAAGCTCCTCTCTGTTCACATCTATCTCAGCATTCTGCAAGCAATCAGCTCTGCTCAAGCCTTTGACTCTGGAGCCCAGACCAAGACTCTATTGGAGATCCCTCCAAGGCTCCTATAAGCTTGACAACGCTTGCGAGCCTGGGTGGAGGCAACCCTGGAGGCTAGTCGACCTGGAGACTGCGCCAAGACCCTTGCCACAATGACCTAGAAGGCCAAGCAAGGCGTTGCCTCTCTGTGGGCCAGGAGCTGTGCTAGCCTAGCTTGCCTAGGATTTTCCATGTACCACACTTGTACATTGAATCAATCAAGATTTCAGTCCACTGTTCCCAACCTTTCTCTTGGTATTGTACATGTTGCATTGCTGATCACCCAAAGGTCCTACCAGCAAGGGTCCAAGCCCTTGTTTCCTGCCTTAAAAAATCAACATGGTGTCAGAGCACTAGGTCGTGCTCTTGGCAGTTTGTAGCAACGGTTGGAGAAAACTACGTTGGCAGTGGAGATGTTCGCCACCAGCCCTGTACAAGTGCTGGGTCATAGGCTGGGGTGACGCCACTTCACACATGTGAGCGGCGTTCCACCTGCACAAGAGCATGAGCAACATGGAAGAGGAAAACGTTCAGTCAGCTTCTCCTGCACTTGATGATCATTTTTCATGGCATGCGCTTGGGCCAAGAGCACGGGCGCCATGTCGCAGACCACGCACCACGCCAAGCTGCAGAGGCGCAACGCTTGGCTGAGGAGGTGTAATGTATGGAGCAACAAGAAGCCACAGCACGTCAAGCTGTGGTGCAAGAGAGGGAGGCCCTGAGGCAGCAGATTGCCGCTCAAGAGTTCCTACGTCAATAGGAGCAGTTTACCCATGCAGCTCAAGCATCACAGACGCAACAGCTACAACAGCCACATGTGGTTCAAGTAGCCCAAATCGCACAACTCAAGCAGTAGATGGCATGGGCTCAGAAATAGTAGCTTCAAAAGCACTAGCTTCAGCAGCAACAACAAAAGTATTAGGAGATGTTGTGGCAACATGGTTCACAAGGATCATCCAGAAATTTGCCTCAAGCGAGCCCTCCTCCATTGGTGCAACCAGAGATGTCTGCACAGGTCCATTCCTTTGCACCACCACTAGGAGGCATGGCACAGCCTTTTGGGGCTCAACAGCCACAACTTGCTCCGATGGTGCAACCCATGGCATACTACCAACAGATGCACTAAGATTGAGGACTGCAACCCTTTGCGGCACAACCAGCACCCGTTCATGTAGGAGCAGCACTGCCACCACATGGGCCGCCGCCGATGGCAGAAGGCTTTTTTCCACTCCCACATGTGGCAGCACAAGGCAAGGCGTACCAAGGCATGAAGGACGGTGTGCCCCAATCAGCAGCCTCACTACATCTGCATAAGATCAAGGTTGATAAATTCGATGGCGAGAACTTTCTGCACTGGGTGCAAAGGTTCAAACAAGCAACCTAGATACATGGCTTTGGAAGTTCTACAACAGGTACAACACGCCTCCGCCCCGAGGGTCACTGTCGAGCGTATAAGGTGAGTACAACTACTTCACCAGAGCTGCTTTCATGGTGTTGGATGACCGTCTGAGTCCTCACATCCAGGAGGCCATACGGATGTACGAGGAGACTGCTGAGCAAACTCGCCAAGCCTACCTGCTAAGGACCTACATGTCTGGTGATTCAACCTTCAAATCCCATCTCCTAACCAAAATGTCACACATCAACCTCAACGGCTTTCACAACATCAAGTCCCACTTTGCGTTTAGCTCGCAGTGAAAGACGCTCCGGTCTTGGAGCCTGTGTTTGTGACCTTTCTCCTCAATGGACTGACTAGGGGATTGGGTCGACAGCCGGAAGGTACTCAAGTTCAAGCATGAAGCAGAGCTCACACAAGCAAACGTTTGAAAAATGCTTCTGACTGAGCGGCATGACCGGCAGCTGACAATAGGGAAGGAAGTAGTCATGGCCAGTGCAACTTACCAGGAAGTGAGTGCTGCCATGTCTCAACCCTTGCAGAACAACCAGTCCACCAGGAACTTTGCGTCCACCCAGTCGTCCACCCACTTTGGACCAAATGCCAACATACGCAATGCCCGAGGCCAGAATGCAAGGTCACAACCTGCAATTGAGTGCCATTGTTGTAAGAAGATTGGGCACATGAAAGGGGAGTTCAAGAAAAAGATGTGGGATGAGGAACAAGCAAGGCGACAGTAATGTTGCAGAGCAATCAACTCAGGAGGAAAGGGGGAGAAAAGGCAGCGGGCAATAAGGAGAAGCAGCCTGAGAGAGGTCAGATCAAAGAGGCCAAGAAGAAGGATGGAGGCAAAGAGAAGCATTTTGGCTACACTAGATCTGTCTTCCAACTCTCAACCAAGCAGAGTGATGAGCTGTTCCGCTCTACCTACAACTTTGAAGTACAAGAAGCTTCCCTGGAAGGAAGCTTCTCCAAGAGGCAGCAGACCTGAACCACCTGAAGGAAGCTTCTCCTTCAGGTGGCCAACTTGCCAGGACCACATGTATGAAAGGGGAAGCTCCTCTCAGTTCACATCTATCTCAAAATTCCGCAAGCAATCAGCTCTGCACAAGCCTTCGACGCTGGAGCCCAGACCAAGACACTGTTGGAGATCCCTCCAAGGCCCCTATAAGCCAGACAAGGTCTGCGAGCCTGGGTGGAGGCAACCATGGAAGCTAGTCAACCTGGAGAGTGTGCCAAGACCCTTGCCACGACAGCCTACAAGGCCTAGCAAGGCGTTGCACCTTTGTGGGCTAGGAGCTGTGCTAGCCTAGCTTGCCTAGGATTTTCCATGTACCATACTTTGCATCAATCAAGATTTAAGTTCATAGTTCCCAACCTTTGCCCTGCCATTGTACATGCTGCACTGCTGATCACCCAAAGATCCTACTAGTATGGGCCCTAGCCCTTCCTGCCTGTCTTAGAAATCAACACTTTGTACTTCGCAAACTACGACATGCTCGCACCATTGAAGATGAACCTCGATTAAGTTGCCAGCTGAGTCAAGGTTTGCATTCCATGGCGGTCGATCAAGTCAGTCCACAGAGAGGTTCAAAGTGGAAAAGAGATATCCTCACTTTTTCCCGACGTGTAGTTCCTAGCATCACGTCAACTGGAAAACAAAACTTCGCGAAGATAAAGATGTCATGGCACTAGCTTAGTCCAAGGGGGGCGGGTCACGAAGGAAAACAATTAGGCTGCTAGCAAATCTATGGAGAGCAAGAAGGCCGCACATCCTGGCACAAGGGAAAAGAATTGAACCCCTCTCCTCAACATTCAGACGCGTTTAGATAAGTATGACAATGAAAATCCTTCTTCCATACATACGGACCAAACAACATCCCGTGGTTGAAACATCCTCATCCACATGTTTAAAGCTGCCTTAAAATATATTAAAAAATACATAAACAGTTGAATGGATTCAGGAACAATGAAAAGGGGAAGTCTCAGATGTATAAAAGACACAAAAATGTGTAGATATACATACATACACAAGTATGTATAGATGCAGATATGAATATTCATACATCTACATATATATACATGTATGTATACATAACAAGGCATGGAGGTAAACAAAGAAAAAAATAAGGATACACACATAAACAAACATATACACATAGTAAATCATGCACATGTAGACAACATGCATACTAATGAAGATATATGCATATCTATAAAAAACGATAAAGATAAATATGCAAATACATATGTCCACATTGATGTTAGTCTAGATGTATAAATAGATAAAGGTGTACATGTAGATAAAGCTATAGATATAGATACATAAAGATATAGATATAGATATGGACATAGACATAGATCTAGATCTAGATGTAGATATAGATATAGATATAGATATAGATATAGATATAGATATAGATATAGATATAGATATAGATATAGATATAGATATAGATATAGATATAGATATAGATA
>SZWC01018975.1:7911-38799 GCA_023375785.1 Penium margaritaceum | reverse complement strand
TGGTGAGAACTGGTTGCGGAGTGGTGCGAATTGGTTGCAGAGTGGTGCAAACTGGTTCAGATTGGTGCAAACTGATTTCGGAGTGGTGCGAACTGGTTGCGGAGTGGTGTGAACTGGTTGCGAAGTTGTGGGAACTGGTTGCGGAGTGGTGCAAACTGGTTGAGGAGTGGTGCAAAGTGGTTGCCGAGTGGTTTGGAAGGGCTGCGGAGTGGTGAGAACTGGTTGAGGAGTGGTGGGAACTGGTTGCGGAGTAGTGCGAACTGGTTGCGGAGTGGTGCAAACTGGCCGCAGACTGGTGCGGATTGGTTGCGGAGTTGTGTGAACTGGTTGCAAAGTGAAGCAAACTGGTTGCAGAGTGGTGGGAACTGGTTGCAGAGTGGTGTGAACTGGTTGCACAGTGGTGCAAACTAGTTGCGGAGTGGTGCAAACTGGTTCCGGAGTGGTGCAAACTGGTTGCGGAGTGGTGCGAACTGGCTCCGGAGTGGTGCGAACTGGTTGCGGAGTGGTGCGAACTGGTTCCGGAGTGGTGTGAACTGGTTGCGGAGTGGTGCGAACTGGTTCCGGAGTGGTGCGAACTGGTTGCGGAGTGGTGCGAACCGGTTGCGGTGTGCTGCGAACTGGTTACGGGGTGATGCGAACTGGCTGCGGAGTGGTGCAAACTGGTTGAGAAGTGGTACAGACTGGTTGCAGAGTGGTGCGAACCGGTTGCGGAGTGGTGCGAACTGGCTCCGGAGTGGTGCGAACTGGTTGCGGAGTGGTGCGAACTGGTTCCGGAGTGGTGCGAACTGGTTGCGGATTGGTCCAAACTGGTTGAGGAGTGGTGCGAACTGGCTCCGGAGTGGTGCCAACTGGTTGAGATGTGGTACAGACTGGTTGCAGAATGGTGCGAACGGGTTGCGGGGTGGTGCGAACTGGTTGCGGAGTGGTGCGTACTGGTTGCGGAGTGGTGCAAACTGGGTGCGGAGTGGTGCGAACTGGTTGCGGAGTGGTGCAAACTGGTTGCGTAGTGGTTCAAACTGGTTGCAACGTGGTGCAAACAGGTTGGGGAGTGGTGCAAACTGGTTGCGGAGTGGTGCGAACTGGTTGCCGAGTGGTGCGAACTGGCTCCAGAGTGGTGCCAACTGGTTGCAGAGTGGTGCCAACCGGTTGCAGAGTGGTGCGAACTGGTTGCAGAGTGGTGCGAACTGGTTGAGGAGTGGTGCAAACTGGTTACGAAGTGGAGCGAACTGGTTGCAAAGTGGTGCGAACTGGTTGTTATACCCTTTTTCGCCATCGGCCAGAATTGGGTCTCACAGCGCGCAGGGATAAGATCTCAGTCACGGTTAATACTACGCTATTCATTTCACGGTCTGCGTTGTTGTTTTACTAAGTTCTTTCCCGCGTATTCTCATTCTCACTTACTTGACAAATTATTCACCGTAAGATGCGGGAAGTAGGTCACACATGTCCCTGATTTCAACAAGTCAGCAACGATCAGTTCAAATCTGCAACTATACTATATCCATTCACCCGCGTTCCACCATTGGTGAGCAATCATCCACCGTATGACACCAATTTCTCTAACCTATTCCCTCATGACGCTATACATAGAATGAGCTGAACGTCATCATGGATATCCTAACCATATTCCTTTTCACCATGTCACCATTGACAGGCAATCATTCACCGGATGAGATGATATCCATCAAACTATCCTACCAACAAAAACAAAGCAGTGTAAAAAATCAATCTTGATTGCTCTCAGTCCACGAGCAGAAACACATGCAACCTCCCTCCACTAGACATTCAATCCCTCCTCTATGCATCGCCCAACAACATGCACAAACCTTAGGCCTCCTGAGTCGATGGATCGTCGGTCGGAGCTGGTTCGTGCACAAACACAGTGCGGCTCACGCCGCCTTGCTTGCTTGTCTGCGGGGTGGTGGGACGCAACTCCAGCGGTCTGCTCACACGTCGACGTGCTTGAGAACAGACGCACGTCAGGTCCTGCTCCCGCTGACGGAAGAGCTCCTGTTGATACCGCTTGTAGGCCCGGAACGCCTCGGCCCGTTCTTCAGTGGCTTCGGCGGCGCGTCGTCTGACGTCACGGGACACCTCCTGCCAACTCTCCACAGGGCGGGGTTCGTCGTCACGGGGAAGCCTCCGGACCCATGGTTGCCAGAACTGTTCCGGGGCCCTACCGACAAGATGATGCAACCATTGCATCACCCCCAGGACTGTCCGTGTGCCCAGCCGGTGAGGTACATTGTAGCAGCTGCAGATGGCATATGAAGTCACGGGCGAGTCCCGAGCGGCTCTTCTCGAGTTGGGCGGCTGGAGCTCCCGTGGGAATTCAGGATCAACCCATGACGGCTCCGTTATGTGTTCCTCAGGAAGTGGCCTTCCCATCCGAGAATGGTTACATACTCACACACACACACACACACACTCACACGCACACCGCCTACTCTAACTTCTCTACTCTAACTTGTCACGAGATGGGACACTGGTCCCGCTCGACGGTCTGGATTTGACTGAGGGGCAGCAATCTCTCAGTCCCGCTGGTGGCAGCCAGACTCGTCCCCCACACCGGGACCAAGCCAGGAGTCGGTTGTGGAGCACTCGATTGAGCGCTACTGGCGCCGGGTCCAAGGGTCTCAGCGGTCTTCAGCCTCAGCTGTCAGTCAGTCATTTGCTTGGCAGAGAGATGGATAGACAGCAGCCAAGTCTCCTCCTGTTCTCCTTCTCTTATCCTTCGGGTGATCCTTACCAGACCTCCCTTCCCTGTTGGCTGGCCCCTTTTGCGGCTCGCACATCAAAACTCCCCTGGATAAGGCGTCTCGGGTTCCGCTCCTCTCTTCCAGGTTCGGATGCGGCCCCGTTGCCATCAAGCCAGCCTTGGACCACTTTCCTTTCCTCTCAGCAGGTTTGGTCAGGTTCCGGTGTCCGCCGGATATCTTTCTTCGCGCCCCGTCACTCCCCAGAGTCGAACTGTTTCTCTCGTATTTTCTTTTCCTCGGTCGACGTTCATCAGGTCAACCATTGACCGTTCTCTCGGATCATGGCCCCAGTCCTTTCTTGCTTCCCCCCTTTTACGGTGGATGAACGAAACATCGTTAACACTGTTATACCCTACTCCCGCAAAACAAGCTAGACGTCCTCGTCCATCCATCCTCCTTCCTCGTTTCGTTCATCCGCCCTCTCCCTTCTGGTGCATCATTCGCCACCTCATTAGGCTCTCGTCTCCTCCCCGGCGCAGGTTGCTCAGTCCCTTGTTCTGGTGACAAATACTCTTCCTTTGCTCACCTCGTCCTCTCCATTCCATCCAATTCTTGGTGGGGCTTTTCCTGCCGTATCCTTTCATTCCGTGCCTTGGGGCTCTGACGTGGGGTCATCCTGCGCTTTCGTTCTCTTCTCCCTTCTTTGTGCTGCTCTTGCAATCGCCGCGCTGTTTCCCTCTGCCTTGCCTACACCCTCTGCCTTGCCTCATCGCTCTCCTCGCAGGGCATGCAGAGAGGCCCATCCAGCCCCGTTTGAGCATTCCTGTAGCGGCGAGCGCATAAGAGGTGCACACGTTGGTGACAGCTGATACAGTGCCACCTGTCGATACACACTGGGCCTCTACATGTGGTGCACGGCTTGTTGCAGGAATTTGTGCAACGGAGGCATTGGTACAATGCGATATGCCCCCCCCCCCTGACGTAGCCTCCTTTCTCTTACCTTCTTCACACATTCACTGTGTGAGAAGCATCCGCACTTTTCACACCATGGAGTCACCCCTCTCAACTCTCTGGAGCAGCTGGGGCAATCCCTTTCGGCCGTGCCCGTACGAGGTTGCACCGAACAACTGCTGTAGTTGTTCCGCCCATCGTCGTCCGTCTTGATACAAGCTACGTGTGCGGTGCGCTTACAGTAGTCACACCTCCCATGTGGAGCCTCCAATCGCCTCCTGCATCCACAGCATATGATGCCTGCTTCAGCATTTTGTTCTCGCCTTAGCATCACCCCGACTTCCACGGGGATCCCCTGCTTGGTCTTTTGGCAGGATACACAGTTCCAACCTCCTTCTCTGTCCACCGCTCCGCATTCCTCATGCATGTGGCGCTTGCAATGTCCACATTGTCTAGCAGGTGGATACACCCTCTTCGCGCACCATGGACAGCTGCCAGCACGGGGTGTCTTTCTTCCTTCCAGCTCCTTACTTGCACCTGTGCCCCTTGCGTCCCTTTCCCCCACCGCACTGCTCCCGATCCACCTTCCTCTTGTGGCCCCTACTCCCGCCGCAACTTCCCTGCTTCCATTGCCTTACCCCACCCTTGCCTCATCCGTGGGCTTCTTCGTCCCCTTGATCCCCTCTGACTCCGTCATCGGTCCAGCTCTCCTGCCCCATGGGCTTTGTGCAACCCACACGCCTCGCACTCCTGCAGGCGGTCCTTGCGATTCTCTTCATGCGTTTCTTCTTGCCGACAAAGGATACCGTGGGTCCCTGTCTACCCTTCTCCCCCTCTGTTGTCCTCCTAAGGCAGGGGTTTGGTCCCATCGTTGCGCCGGTGTATTGCTGGCTGGAACACTGAGCCGTCCTCTTAGTCCAATGTATCCGGGGGACATCACTCCTTGCTTGACTCCGGCTTCCCGCCCTTGCTGCATCCTGCCCGGTGCACTTGGCATATCTGAACGTCGGGTCGGTCGATCATCCGCCGAGGATGGTTGAGGATGGGCTTGCACGTCCGGTCTTCTCGATGCTGGTGGCCCGGGCATTGCCGACGGCAGTTCATCTCTTAAGAGACACCATTGCGGCATCGCCATCAATGCCTCATTTACCATTGTCAGCACCTTCCTCCTCACCTCACGGAACTCCTTGTTCCTCAATGCCCTCATGGCGTGCACCGCCTTCCAAGCCGCCACTCCCCCTGGTCCCTGCAATACCACTACGTTGCGGTAGAGTTATTCCACTAGGTGGGTGTCCGCGTATAAGCGCGGCACTTTTGTCCTCCTCGTGCCCTGTGGTTTCTTCCTTTCTTACTGCTTCTGGTCTCGTGCCCGTGCTTCGAGGAGTCGTAGCATTGTGACACATCTGTCACAGTGATGTCCCACCCCTGGGAGCATCTGCCCACAGGTCCGATGGAGTGGTTGGTGACATCTTTCACACCATTCGGTGGCATTGTGATTGCCGTAGTTGGTATAGCATAATCGCCATTCCTTCCCTGCTGCGTACCGACGTCCCTTTCCTTCCGCCACTTACTCCTTTTGCATCCTCACTTTCAACTCCAGTGTGCAAGCTGGAAAGACGTGCACTGCCTTCTTCTGCAGCAGTTCCTTGTCTCCACATACAAAGTGGAGAGCCACCGCGCAATTGTAGCAGCGCTTCTTTTGCATCCTCACCGGCCGATCGAATTTCCCACAATCCTCCATCTCATTCACCCCAGGGATGCTCCGTTTTGGCCCAACAGCTTGTCCACCCTCCTTGCCCATCTCCTCCTCTTGTTCCACTAACCTCCAGATGCAACCTTTGCAATGCAGTCCCAATCCTGGAATTTCAGTTCCGCACTTGCGGTGGAGAGGTGCTTTGCATTCGTAGTACCAGATTGCCTCCAGTCGGTCGTGCGGCTCCCGGCAGTCTTGGCATCTTTCAATCCAGCGCTTTGGTGCAGGTCTGTTTCTTCTACCGTCCTCTTTGTCTGCCCTTGCCAGCATGATGGGTGCACATTTCTTGCAACCTATCACCTTCCGCCTTGTCCGCACCTTCGGGTCCTGGCAAGCTGCATGTACTGGATGTCTGTACAAGAAGCAACGGAATATGGTGAGAGCGTCCATCAGCTCCTCACAGTTGCCGTAGGGTTCCTTCTCCTCCTGTGGTATACTGGATTTCCCAGCCGGAATCGCGTACCCCGAGCGGATCTTTTCCTCCTCCTGCTCCTTCTGCAGCTCCTCTTTCCTGTCCACTCCCATGCTTTCCTTCATATTTACCGCACAGGTCTCGCACATCTTAATGTCGTGCAAGATGTCCAGGTCGAGGTCGCAGCATGCCACATGTAGGCCAGCCTTGCATCCTTCCCACACCACCTCCCCTTCAGCTGCCACTGGATTCTTACAGGTTGCACTCAATCGCCAAATCACCTCTTCCTCTCCTTCCTCTTCATCCCGATCATGCGTCTCAATACTTAGTTCAAGCTGCTCACCCCGTTGTTGCTCAAACTCCCTTTGTGCTTCTTGCCCGCAGCTAGTTGGCCATAAAGATCTATCATTCAGGGGCAACGGCTCCCACCTTGGAGGGGGGCATTCAACAGACTGAGGTGTTCTTCTTGCATGAGTGGGGGTTCCCCTTCCTTCCCTTCCTCTTTTACTTCTCTTCTCTGCTTCTTATCCCTCGACCTGGCCTCCTGGAGTCCCTTCCACTTCCTCCTTTGTGTTTTTCCTTGCTGTTCTGCTGCTGCCGCTGATGGGACTTGCGCCCCAGGCGCCACGTCGGATGTAGTTGCCGCAAGGGATAGCACCTCTTTTTCTTGTTACTCTGCTACTGCTACTGATGGTGTTCGCGCCTCTGGCGCCGTTTTGGATGCAGCTTTTGCAAGAGGCAGCGCCTCCTTTTCCCGCTGCTCTACTGCTATTGCTCATGGCATCATGCCTTGGGCGCCGCGCCGGATGCAGCTATTGCAAGAGGCAGCGCCTCCTTTTCCCGCTGCTCTGCTGAACTTGCTGATGGCGTTCGCGCCTCGGGCGTCGCACCGGATGCAGCTAATACGAGAGGCAGCCCCTCCTTTTCTCGCTGCTCTGCTCTTGCTGCTTACATCATTTGCGCCTCGGGCGCCGCGCCGGATGCAACTGTTGTGAAAGGCAACACCTCCTTTTCCCGTTGCTTTGCTGCTGCTGCTGATGGCGTTCGCGCCTCGGGTGCCGCGCCGGATGCAGCTCCTGCGAGAGGCAGCACCTCCTTTTCCCGCTGGTTTGGTGCTGCTGTTGATGTCGTTCGCGCCTCAAGCGCCGCGCCGGATGCAGGTGCTACAAGAGGCAGCACCTTCTTCTTCCGCTGCTCTGCTGCTGCTTCTAATGGCGTTCGCACCTCAGGTGCCGCGCCGGATGTAGCTGTTGCAAGAGGTAGCGCCTCCTTTTCCCGTTGCTCTGCTGTTGGTGATGATGGCATTCGCGCCTCGGGTGCTGCGCCGGATGCAGCTGCTGAAAGAAACAGCACCCCCTTTTCCCACTGCTCTGCTACTACTCTCGATGGTGCTGGCGCTTCAGGCGCCGCACCGGGTATAGCTACGGCGGAAGGCAGCTCCTCCTTCTCCCGCTGCTCTACAGCTACTGCCAATGGCGTTCGCGTCTTGGACGTTGCACCGGATACAGCTGCGGCAAAAGGTAGCACCTCCTTTTCCCGCTATTCTACTACTGCTGCCGATGGTGCTGGCACTTCACGCACTGCACCGGGTGAAGCTGTTGTAAGAAATAACATCTCCTTCTCCCGTTGCTTTGCTGCTGCACCCGATGGTGCTAGGGCTTTAGGTGCCGCACCGGGTGCACCTGCGGCGGAAGGCAACTCCTCCTTCTCCCGCTGCTTCGCTGCTGCTGCCGATGGCATTCGCGCCTCGAGCATTGCGCCGGATGCAGCTGCGATGGAAGGCAATTCCTCCTTCTCCCGGTGCTTTGCTGCTGCTGCCGATGGCGTTCGTGCCTCACGCACTGCGCCGGATGCAGCTCCTACAAGAGGCAGCACCTCCTTTTCCCGCTCTTCTGCTGCTACTGCTACTGGCGTTTGTACCTCGGGCGCCGTGCCGGATGCAGCTCCTTTTCCTGCTGTTGAGGTATGCCAGGGTGCACTCTGGATTTTGTTGCGACCGACAAGAATAGACTTAGGCTGTGTTCAGCGTCTGTTGCCGGCGATGTAGGTTGGTCATTCGTTGTGCCAGGCATCATGGCAGCATGTGTCCGTTGTGTCTGCCTTTGTCGTGTGGCTGTCGTTGCTGCGCCAGGTGTCATTTTGAGATGCTGTTGTGCGTGTTCTAGTTCTGGTCTCGGCTGCATTTGCATCTCAGGCATCGCATTTGTCCCCATCTTGCGGAAAGATGGCTGTTTCTGGTGTTCTGGTGCCGTCCCTGGTAGTTTCTTCTCAGCGATTCTGGGCCGCCTGGTAGGGAGCTTATCGTTTCCAGCCCGACTTCGCTTCTTGGTGATGTCCTCCTTCTCCATTGCAGCATGTTCTGTCCTTGTCTTTGCCGTCTTTTCTTGCTGCTCTTGTTGTTGTAATGTTGTGCTCGTTCCAGCTTCTTGCTCGTATGCTTGCTGTGTCGGGGATGGCATCCCAATATCCGACGAAGCAAGCCGGGTCCCCCCGGCCACAGGTTTGGGCGTGGCAGCTGCAAGGATCGCAGTTGTAGTGATGGGTGGGGGAGGGCGGTGTGGGCGGTGTGGCGGCTGGGACACGCTAGCAACTGTGGCTGCCACTTCTTCCACATCGTCGTCAACACCAGCACAGGGCGGATGTCTTCCGACTGCAAGAGTGTGCCAACGGACCGGGAGCTTCTCAAGTCACTCACGGCGAACCATGATGTTGGAGGTGTGGCGGCCCTCAAGCCACACATAGACCCCGTCTACCGCCCACACCTCGTAGCACTGGTCCAGGAGCGTTGCCTCATTGTGTCTTGCCTTACCCACCTCCTCTCGCCTTGGACGCACACCGTCGCCGACATGGAAGTCATTGATCATGAGGCCAGTATTGGCACGGTCCACCCCATGCTGTGCTACGACAGATCCCCACGTTCGAGCTTCTTGGAGGAACCTTTGAAGCCAGGCACCCCGTTGTCTCATGAATTCCACCTTGTCAGCGACGGTCGCGTTTTCTTCCCGCAGCGGTATTGGGGCGTTTGGCATGAGTGGCAGAGTAGCCATGGTCCAATGTTGTTGTCCGTGCCGTAGCCTGTAGGGTGAGAAGCTGGTAGAGGAATGGGGGGTGATGTTGTATTCATACACGACGTCTTCCAGCCGCTCATCCCAAGGTGCATTTTCGTCAGATAATTTCTGGATAGTCTGCGTGATTGCCTCGTGCATTCGCTTGACCTGTCCTTGCGCTTGTGGTCGGTATGGTGCCCTGTTTTCAATTTGAATGTTGAAGTATGCCGCTACCTCTGCAAACGTCCCTGCAACGTGTGAGCCATTATCGCATTGTATGACTTTGCATCCTTCACCTCGATGGATGAATTCTTTCAGGAACGCTGCGGCGTGTGCCGCGTCAGCCTTGGGAACCGCGCGTGCCATGACCCACTTGGTCATGTGGTCGATGCTGAGAATCCAGTACATGTTCTTGCATTGGGTGGGGCGGAGAGGACCGTGAAAGTCGATTACAACCCTCTCCATGGGTGCGCCGAGGCGGGTGCACACAAAACAGGGCTGGTGGATCCGTTGGCGAGTGTGATGGCAGATGCAGGTGCCGCATGTGGCAATGACCTCTCCAGTCTGCTTCTTCAATCCCACCCAGTAGACCTGTGGGACGAGGGTCTGATAGATGGTGGCAAAACGTGCATGCATCCGGTCATGCTTTTACATGATGAGTTGGTCTCGCAGCGGCACTGGGATGCACCAGCGCAATGGATAGGCATCGTCCTCGCGCCTCCAGAGTTGTCCTTGCAACCACACATACTTATCGCGTGTGGCCTTGGCATCGGAGCGAACATGTGCGTCCGGGTAAATTTCCGCCATGGTGCGTGTACCAGATAGGACCTGGGATCGTGCCAAATCCGACCACCCGTAGGTCTTGACCGGTAGCTCCCTCTGCCAGTGTTCCAGGTCACCTCTGGGCGCCAGGTCGAGGAGGCGACGTCGCATCTCCTCAAACGTTTCTGGTGGTGGAGGCGCCCTGCCTTCAACACATTCAGCCGGATGCTGGTCGTCACCCTCCATGAGTAGGGGTGCGTCAGTCCTCGTGCGTCTGGAGGAGCTGCGTGTGATCACCAGGTCTGCTGTTCCTGTGGATGTCGTGGTGACCAGACGTCGGATGCGGGAGGAAGTGCGCCGCGCAGTGTTTTGTGGTGTGACAGTGGCCACAGTCACCAATGGTACGCAGGCCCCGGGTGGGATGACACCAGTGTGCATAGCGTCAGGAGGTGCAGGTGAACCATCCACCGGAGCAGATGCTCCCCTTGCCGCGGCCGGCGGCTCCGCGAGAGGAGGGGAGGCCACTCTGATTTGCACTGCAGCGTGGGACGGCGGATGATCCACCGGCAACACTGCTATTGGAGGTACCGATGTCACTGGAGCCGAGGGGGAAGAGGGAGAAGAGGGTGGACGGGGAAAGGCGCCGTAGACCGGAAGCACGACCAAAGTTTTGCTTCAGAGAGAGGAAGACGGGGGCGGACGGAGGGCAAGAGAAGTCGATGGCTGATCCACCGGCGACGACGCGGTGACAGGGGACGTAGCCTCCGCAATCACTGGAGGCGCGGGACGGGGTTGCGTTGGCCCCGTAGTGATGTCTGCCAGAGTAGACGTTGAGAAAGGGGTTTCCTGCGCTGAGACTGAGGCAACAGTCGATGGGAGGTGGTCCGCGGAGGAGGGTTCCTCACGGTTAAGGGGCAAGTCCTCGCGGCTGGCGCTGGAGTTTGATATTGAAGGAGAGCCGAGCCGCTGACGGTGAAGCGAGCGCATGAGTACCCTCAGTGCCATCCCATCGCGGGGATTGATAGTGCTCACCGGGAAGATGACTGTGAGGCTCGCATGATCATGTTCATCTGCCGCCACATGGCGATAGGATGCTCTCAATGTTATACCGCGAGGAGCGAAAGGATGCAGGTGGGTAGGGAGGGGACCTTGCTGTCGAGATTGCACTACCTAGTTGAGAAAGCATCAAAACGTTCGTGCTCCGCGATGAAGAGAGAGATCAAGAGGGTAGAGGAAGCGGAGGAAGTCGTGGTGATGCAGGTAGAAACTATGCACCAAGAACGGAAGAACATTGGGCAGGGTGCGTTCTGGATAGGTGATCTCCATGGTCCAATGCAGAAAACAACGGAAAGCCCCTGGTCGGGCATCGGTGGAAACATCCAGCGGGTATAAGCACCGCAACCCTTCCAAGTACTCCTCCCATTCATCCCGTAACTGCTGTACTGCATTGCCGAGGAATGCACGGTCTACGTCATGGAGCAACTGCTGTTGTCGTCGTTGCTTGCGTTCCTTGATAGGTTTTTTCCCGATCAATGAGCGTGGAGAGGGTGCAGTATTGCTGCTTGACATCATGAAACAGAGCCAGAACGCTCTCTCGCTGCTGCACCATATCTTGTAACCGAGCACAATTGGCCGTCCACTCTGTCTCACACTCGGTGCGCAACTGTTGTATGTTCGCCATCTGTGCGTAAAGTTGCCAGAGTTATGGGGTCAGGCGGGCTATCTGTGCCCGTGCTGGCCTTAGGTTTTTGCCCAACTCCGCGTGCTGGTCCATAAGTTGCTCTCCTTCCACCGCGGATGGTTCGTCACCTTGATCTGCAGCTTCATTCCATGCTTCTTGTAAGCGCCGCACTTCCTGAAGCCTTGTCTGGATGTCTACCGCCTGGATTTCATGGTTCTGGAGATTACGCTGCACGTTCGCGCGAGCGGACTTACAGGCGGCAAGGGAGTTTCGGACTTTGGCTAAGTTGTTGGCAGAGCTGAGCACATGCTCCTTGTACACCGTCACCAATGCTCGGTGTTGTTCGCAAAGTCTCTCTACTCTGCCTGCCCAAGCTTGATTCCGGGTGATGCTGGAGGCGAACGTCTACCACAACATGTCGTTGTTGTGGGGGTCAGGCATATCTGGGGAGGGTGGTGGCGCTGGGCATGGATTACCCATGCGTAGAGCATGGAGCATGTCATCTACCTGAGCCATGGTGAGAAACGCCGCAAGTGCACTGGTCTCGAACCCAGATAATGCAGCACCCTCCGCCACACATTTAGCAAGATGGTACTTCTAGCGTGCCCAGTCGGTCTGATCCATGTCTAGCATGAGGCCAGCGATGTTGTCTTGCCGTTGTTCTCCAGTTTTGGTCGCAAGATCTGTGTTGGTGTTCGAAGGGATGGGAGAAAAAGCGTTCTCTTGCTGTTGTTCTTTAGTTGTGGTCGCGGGATCCTCGTCGTTGTTCAAGCGGATGAGAGCTGAGAATGTTCTTGGTGGTGACTGTCGGTTGCGTAACTCATGTGAAGTGTGGGAATATAGACTTGAGGGCCGCTTTTGGGAGTTGTGGGACATCGTCCTAGCAGTTTGAGGCGGTCGGGTTGGTTGGGCGTGCCGCCTTGGCCGTCGGAGGGCAAGAGGTATGTCGGGCTCTGGATCATGTCGTAGCGTGGAGTGCCCACCGCTGATTTCTCCCGGTTGCGTGGATGTACGGCCGCGTGAAGAGACATTGTCCTTTGAAGTTCCCACCGATGCCTGCATGCGTTGGGTGATGTGGACCTGTGATTCCCTTGGGTACTATGCATGATCCTCCGGAGAATCACTGCTGTCCGTAGAAGATGTCGGTGGGTTGGCGACGATCTTCATGAGGCAGGCCGCGGTGGGTTGATCGTCCGCATGCCCGGTGTGGCCGGTGGAGGGCGCATGCCTTGTCAGCATCGGCGCATGCCGCTGATGTGGTACTTCCATCGCTTCGAATGTAAGCGGGACATATGATGGTGCCCCGTCATCGTCGTGTAGTATCACGTATTTTTCCCCGAGGAAAGTTATCGTGTCGCACGGCGTCAACCAATCATTTGCGAGAAGGACATCATACATGGATGTCTTGCACACCTGCACCGGCAAGCTCCGGTGAATGTCTCTGACCTGAAGGGGAAATAAGTCAATCTGTCCCTCGGACCGGGGAATCTCGCCTCCTGCGGTTCCGAATCGAAGATCAACAGATCGGATGAGGCTCGACCAATTAAACCGCTGGACGATGCGCATCGCAACGCTGGTATGCGTTACCCCGGTGTCTACAACGGCAACGAATGTGACACCAGTGATCCAGATGGGGCATGAGATGACCGTACAAGTGAATTCCGGCCATGGTTGGTGACATAGGGTCACGGGTCGCCAGGCAAAGCCCCCCGTGTCGATAATTCGACGAATGATTCGTCGAGTTCCGTCGACATGCTCCCTCATCATGCGGTGACCTGGCGATTCGAGCCAACTGTTCACCCTCCATCCCAATGGGGCCAGCGCAATGTTAATTTCCCCCAAGAAAGTTTCAAGTTGTGTAATTTGCCCCGGCAAAATGAGTCAGAACGTCCACCCAGGGTAACGTAAGGTGCGTCCGGTCAAAGAATTGCCGGATGGCACTTGCTACTGCCTGGCCCTTTGGTCTTTGTGGTGCTGGAGGCTCGTCCGACTCTATGTATGGCGCAACTGCAGGGGTAGAGTCGCGTCGCGCTCGGCGAAGCCAATCTCCGCATTCCTTGCGTGTCCACCCTGGCGCATCCTTAAAAAGGTCAGTCCGTCTGCGGACGTTAATGTGGCCTATGTGCATGTCGTGCTGAGGAAAACCCTCGAGCGGATATGCCGAGCTGTATTCCTCAGGAGTGAGATCTCGTGCCTGGCCCAGGATCAGCAATTATCCGTTTGAAGGGGACTCGTCAGGAGGTGGTTCATCGTCATATGTCGCCGTTGGGGGCTCACCAGGAGGTGGTCCTTCGTCGTATGTCGTCGTGTCGGTGGAGCTGCGATCTTTCCACCCTTCTCTTGGCAATCGGCTGAGAGCATCGGTGTTGCGGTTCGCAAATGCTGGCTGATATTTGATGGTAAGATTGTATCCTTGAAGAAGTAAGGCCTATTTGCCAGGGATCCCTTCATGATTTTGCGTTGTAAGCAACCATTGGAGGGCCTGATGGTCAGTGAGGATGGTGAAGGGTTTCCCAATTTTCACGTAGTCTTGGTAGAACTGAATGGCCCACAAGACCGCCAGGCATTCTCCCTTCACAGGAGGATATTTAGCCTTAGCGTCATTGAGCGCGCGGCTACCATAACAGACCGCTCTCATTGTGCCGTCGTCCCCACGCTGAGACAGGATGGCCCGGATACCTTCCTATGGGAAGTCTATTGTGATGACGAATGGTAGGTTGAAGTTTGGGAACTCCAGCATTGGAGCCGTAATGAGGCGGTGCTTGATTTCTTCCCATGCGAGTTGACAGGCCTCCGTCCATTCAAAGTGTTCTTCTTGTAGGTAAGGCAATGTAAGGGACGAACAATTTTTGCATGGTCGTGGACAAACTTGCGGTAGAAGCTGACAAAGCCCAAGAAGATCTTGACCTGAGATGATGTAATGGGGCGTTTTCATTCACGGACAACTGCAATCTTGACTGGGTCTGTGGATATCCCTTGGGGTCTGATGATGAACCCCAGAAACTCCACGCTGTCCGCCCCAATGACGTACTTGGCGGCTTTTAGGCGAAGATTCGCCGAGCGTAGGGGTGAAAAGACGGCATCCAGCGAGGCCATCAGCTCCTGGAAACTGAACGCAGCGACCATAACATCGTCCACATAGCAGCAGGCGTTAGGAACATCTCGTAATACTTGGTCCATCACGCGCTGAAACGTAGCACTGGCATTGCGCAGCCCAAAGGGCATGCGGGCAAAGGCATAAAGCCCGTCTGGGGTGATAAAGGTTGTTTTCAACATCGAATTGCGGTCCATAGGAATGGTGTGGAAAGTATATTTGACATCAAGTTTAGCAAACCAACTCTTTCCTCGTTGTCGCTCTTGGATGTCAACAATGACTGGCATGGGATAAGCATCCTCAATGGTGACCGTGTTGAGATCACGGAAGTTGACACAAAACCGTTTCGTGCCGTCCGGTTTCCCCACGATTACCAAATTGGAGCGCCAAGGGCTTTCCACTTCCACAATCACGCCTTGCTCCTTGAGTTCACGCAAGCCTTCATTGATGACCTCTTTCTGATCCTGGAGAAGGCGACGAGCCTTCTGCTTATGTGCATGTGCATCTCTTGTGTTGATGACGTGTACCGTGTTGACTGCTCCGATGTCCGTTGACTTGCCTGCGAATACTTCTTCATGGTATGTAAGGAGCTCCTTGACTTCTTGCCATTGCTCTTTTGTCAAACGTTCATGGAGCATGTGATTCCATCGTTGGTGATGTGGGACCGTAGATGGTGGCGGCTCCTCATCACCCACTAGGCCGGCCCCAAGGTCAGGATCACAATCCCAATAATCATAAACTTGAAGGTTAGAATTGCGATAACTACCTGGTGTGATGGTGAGAGCCTTGGATTGACGCAGAGGTGGCTCGTCATCAAGGCGAAGCCAGCCGACGTTGCTCATTGGCTCCTCGTCTGAATCTTCCGAGTCAGTATCTTTACAAGGAGCAGTATCGTTGTCGCTTACGAGCATCTTTCCTTTTTGCTCCGCCTCCCTGACGAGATCCTCTGGGATAACTGGTCGTGTGATCACCGGCTGAAGCGGTGCATTCAACGTCTGTGGAGACCCGAGACGAGTGGGAGTGGCGGGTGCCGGGGTGATGTCATTGGAGCATCCGTTTGTTGCGCCGGGGGACAGCCATTTGGGGCTGTCCATCGACGGCATGGGTAATATGCCTATGGGGATCTACAGTCAATCATCCGTCGGAGCTGCACGTGCTGTATAGAGCCTAATGGAAGGTACACTGAGGTGGGAGTTGGCGTCTCTGCCCTGTTGGCACATGGCGGGGCAGCGGGGAATGGATTACGCTCAGGGTATGCCAAGATGGAATTCTTCGCGGCATAATCCTTGGCGTAGGCTTCTTCCAATGAAAAGGGATGACCTGACTGGGTAGGCATCGACGTCATGGGCCCCACAATTAGGGCTACGCATGTGGTATATCCTGCCGAGGTCAGTTGCATGACTTTATCAGCGTAGAACATGCCTGCTTGTCGAGGGATGAGGTAGTCGGTTCCCAACAAGACGTCGTAGGTGCGGGCCACCGTCACGTGCATTTGTACGACCTTGTGGATGAGGCCCACTTACAGGGGAAGGTTGTCCACAACACCGTGTCCTAAATCCACCCCGCCGGATGCATTTGTAAACGTCTTTGACATCGGTTGAATCCTGTGTTGCCAGCCGACTGCTTGCAGGACCTGGAGCGTCACTGTGGTGTGAGTGGCATCCAGGTCGATGATTGCTATGAACGTTTTGCCGCAAATCCATACAAAGCAGCTCACCACCTCATGGTGGGGAGCCTGTGTCTTAGGTGGCGCAAGAGGCATGGGTTGCCATCCACAAGTGTCGGGTTCCGCTCTGATGGCTACCTTACTGAGTCGATCATAAGGGGCTTGGGTGCAACTGAGGCGAATGCCAGCCGGGCGAAGCTTCTCAGCGTATTCTTCCAAGACGGCTGCGAAGTCCGGGAGATGGGTGGGATTGTCCTGTATGTATTCCCCCAGGGATATCTCCTGAAAAGGACGATGGAAGGAATTTTTAGCATCTGCCGTGAGCTCGTTGCGTGTGGAGGGTGCAAGGGTCACCTTTTGGCGACTCGGAGGTGTGGGAGCCCTCGGGGGACGCACGCGCGATATGGGTGAGGGTTTGGGAGACTTTGCCGAAATCTGGTTTGGTAAGCGGGTGGAACGCGCTTCGACACATGTCTGTAGGTCTGCCTCAGCCCGTTCCTGCTGCTCCTTGTACTGGCGCATCCGCTCATACATCTCCGTGATTGACCATCCTTCCACGCCTTGTGCTTGAGCCACCGTGACCAGTTCCTATTCCGCAGCCGTAGGAGAGGTTTCGGTGGTCTGCTCCTCGGAGTGGGGGAGACACAGCCTCACATTTCGCGCAGGTGTATCTCAAGTAGAAGGTTGAGAGGTTGCTGGTGTTTCTCCTGTTTCCCCGTGCTGCGCATATGCCTTCCATTGTGCTGGTCCATTGCCCGCTGGACCAGAGGGACAAGAAGTCACGTTGGGACCGACTGCCTGTCGACCCACTGCACGTGCTGGTCCTGTTGGTCTGCGTCCTTGGTACTGTCCTCCCCTGGGCTGCATTCCGGGCACCGGGACAGGGTTGGGACATTCCCTACGCCGGTGTGTTAATTCTTCGCATCCATAACAACTCCCGGGTGGGAAATTGTGGGGGTTCATCGGGTTGGGTACTGAAGCTCCTGCTGGCATGCGGATGGATGGAGCCACATTCTCCTTTGGGACTGATTGCTCTTGAGCCGCTCGCCGCTTTGTTTCCCTTTGTTGGTGTTCTGCCTCTTCCTTCAGCGCGTCCAATGTGTTAAACTGTCTCAAGTCCAACATGTTGGCAATGACTGGGATTAGAGAATTACGGTAATATTCCTTGATCATGCGTAGGGGTATGTCGATGCATTGCGTCGAAATCTTAGTGAACTTGTCGTCATGTAGCTTGATGTTAGCCCATGCCTTCATGCGGATAGTACGAATCCGGAGCTATGCTTCTTCGAGGCTCATTGGGTCAAATCTCTTGGTCATTTTTTTTGCCAGGTCGTTGAAGTCCGCAAATGGACGTTCCCTATGTTCTGCAGTGAACCACTCCAATGCTTTCCCATGCAACGCGAGATGTACTGCTGGGACGATGTAGTCTGGAGATAGTAATCCATGGTCGAGGCAGGTGCCCAACTTAGACAGCCACATGGCGGGATCCTCCTCTGGTTCACCTTTGAAGACGTCGAGCTTTGGGAGTGTGTACGAAGCCTTCGCCGCTGGATTTGGAGCCAGATCCTGTGGAGGCAACACCTGCGCCTGTGCCCGTGACTGGGTCCCCAAGCGAGGTCGATGCTCTTGCGGCAGGCCAAAAGCTCTGGTACCAGCCGATGAAGCGGTTCCCCTCCCCTTAGTTGAACACGTCCTGCATTGGTTCCTCCCAGTCCAGAATTCCCCGTTTGATGTCTCGCTGAAGTTGCCTGTACTCGTATGGTGTACTGCTGGTCTCCATGGACCATCGATCCTTGCCCGGGTCCGGTCATACTCCTCGTTGCATGTGTTCTCTGCTGGGATCTCCCCGTTATAGGAGTAGCTGATGCTTGACTCGCTTGAAAATGAGATGGTTGCCTCTTGGATTGGACAGGTTGCATCGTGTACTTGCTTGGCGCAGCTCCCGTTGGGATGCATGCCTCCCCCAAGGTCTGCACTTGCCTGATGGTTCCAGCCGTGGATGAAGGATTGTTGCTTCCTTGAGCTCGGGCCTCCCTGCGGCGTGATATTGCTAAAGCAAAGGATGCCTTGTTCACCTGCTGGTGGTGTGAGGACTGTTGCCAAATACCTGCATGTCGTGAGGTCATGAGGGATGGGCCTTCCCGTCGGGTTTCCCTTACTCGTCGTTCCACAACGTCTGGGCGCTTCTGCACACGTGGTGGATACATACCGCTGTCCGAGGCCGGGCGTCGAGGGTGAGCAACTGGATGGGAGGGGAGTGCCGGAGAACGGAAAGTCACGGGCTGATGTAGGGAGTGCAGAGCCTGTATTGAGGGGTGATCCAACGACACCTCTTCTTCAGCTGCCTGGTCATCCTGAGCGGCGTCTGGGTTTGCACACTCCCCGTCATAGGTCACAGAAGGTGCGGGAGAAGACATCCTTGGAGTTGAGAACTCGAGGCGCCGCGGTACATGGTGTTCCTGGGTCATGTCCACTGCTTCATAGACTGTCCGCCCATCTGGAGTGGTGACCTCATGGAGCAGGACGGGCCCCTTGTCTGCTACAAATTCTTGTTTGTCATCTGACGCGCAGTCCTCCATTTGTGCAAAATCACTTTCCCCGTTTTGGTTGTGTACGTCGTCCCCCTCCGGATCTTCTGGCATCGCGGCCACCGACTGCTCCAGTCTGGTAGCTTTCCATTCTCGGAGTTCCTTGAGACGTTGTAGGTGGAACTCCCCTTCTTCGTCAGGATTCATCTGGTTTTCCTCGTTGTACAGTAGCGAGACCGATCATCCAACGGATCCCACTTAAACTTGGGGTCCAGCCCTGGGGGATCTACTGGGCTTTCCTCGTAGCGGCGGGCAATGGGTGTCCGCCTCATCCTGTCTTTTCGGGGACGCGGGATGGGGCAGAATCCGTCCTTGTGTCGCCGATGGTACGGTCAAATGATCCACCGGCTCTGTCCTCTTATCCTTGCGCCTCGTAAGATGGCAAGAAGTCACTCCCCGCGGTCGGGATGATTATCAAGGTAGGTTCGTCTGCACCTCCTTGCGTCCGGTTGGAGACGCGACGCCTCCCTACTGAGTGATCGCGCCTTGAAACGTAGACTGATTTGAAGGCACCTGCCACACTTGTCACAGACAACAAACGAGTCCACGCTCACCATACCATTAATACTGTTATACCCTTTTTGGCCATCGGCCGGAATTGGGTCTGACAGCGTGCAGGGATAAGCTCTCAGTCACGGTTCATACTACGCTATTCATTTCACGTTCGGCGTTGGTGTTTTACTAAGTTCTTTCCCGCGTACTCTCACTCTCACTTACTCAACAAGTTATTCACCGTAAGATGCGCGAAGTAGGTCACACATGTCCCTAATTTCAACAAGTCAGCAACGATCAGCTCAAATCTGCAACTATACTATTTCCATTCACCCACGTTCCACCATCGGTGAGCAATCATCCACCGTATGCCACCAATTTCTCTAACGCATTCCCTCTTGACGTTATACGTAGAATTAGCTTAACGTCATCGTGGTTATCCTAACCATATTCCTTTTCACCATGTCACCATTGACGGGTAATCATTCACCGGATGAGATGATATCCATCAAACTATCCTACCAACAAAAAGAAAGCAGTGTAAACAATCAAACTTGATTGCTCTCAGTCCATGAGCACACACACATGCAACATCCCTCCACTAGACATTCAATCCCTCCTCTACGCATCGTCAAACAACATGCGCAGACCGTAGGCCTCCTGAGTCGATGGATCGTCGGTCGGAGCTGGTTCCTGGAGGAACATTGTGCGGCTCACGCCACCTTGCTTGCTTGTCCGCGGGGCGGTGCGACGCAACTCCTGCGGTCTGCTCACACGTCAACGTGCATGAGAACTGACGCGCATCAGGTCCTGCTCCCGCTGACGGAAGAGCTCCTGTTGATACCGCTGGTAGGCCCGGAACGCCTTGGCCCGTTCTTCAGTGGCTTCGGCGGCGCGTTGTCTGACGTCACGGGCCACCTCCTGCCGACTCTCCACAGGGCGGGGTTCGTCGTCACGGGGATGTCTCCGGAGCCACGGTTGCCAGAACTGTTCCGGGGCCCCACCGGCAGGATGATGCAACCATTGCATCACCCCCAGGACTGTCCGCGCACCCAGCCGGTGAGGTACATTGCAGCAGCTGCAGATGGCATATGAAGTCATCGGCGAGTCTCGAGCGGCTCTGCTCGAGTTGGGCGGCTGGAGCTCCCGTGGGAATTCAGGACCAACCCATGACAGCTCCGTTATGTGTTCCTCGGGAAGCAGCCTTCCCATCCGGGAATGGTTACACACTCACACACACACACACACACACACACACACACACACACACACACACTCACACGCACACGCACACCGCCTACTCTAACTTATCTACTCTAACTTGTCGCAAGATGGGACACGGGTCCCGCTCGACGGTCTGGATTTGACTGAGGGGCAGCAATCTCTCAGTCCCGCTGGTGGCTGCCAGACTCGTCCCCCACACCGGGACCAGGCCAGGAGTCGGTTGTGGAGCACTCGATTGAGCGCTACTGGCACCGGGTCCAAGAGTCTCAGCGGTCTTCAGCGTCAGCGGTCAGTCAGTCATTTGCTTTGCAGAGAGACGGACAGACAGCAGCCGAGTCTCCTCCTGTTCTCCTTCTCTTATCCTTCGCGTGATCCTTCCCAGACCTCCCTTCCCCGTTGGCTGGCCCCTTTCGCGGCTCGCACATCAAAACACCCCTGGATAAGGCGTCTCGGGTTCCGCTCCTCTCTTCCAGGTTCGGATGCGGCCCCGTTGCCATCAAGCCAGCCTCGGACCGCTTTCCTTTCCTCTCAGCAGGTTTGGTCAGGTTCCGGTGTCCGCCGCAATATCTTCCTACGAGCCCCGTCACTCCCCGGAGTCGAACTGTTTCTCTCGTTTTTTCTTTTCCTCAGTCGACGATCGTCAGGTCAACCATCGACCATTCTCTCGAATCCTGGACCCAGTCCTTCCTTTCTTCCTCCCTTTTCCGGTAGATGAACGAAACATCGTTAACACTGGTTGTGGAGTGGTGCGAACTGGTTGCGGAGTGGTGCAAACTGGTTGCGGAGTGGTGGGAATTGGTTGCAGAGTGGTGCGAACTGGTTGCGGAGTGGTGCGAACTAGTTGCGGAGTGGTGCGAACTGGTTGCAGAGAAGTGCAAACTGGTTGCCGAGTGGTGGGAACTGGTTGCAAAGTGGTGCAAACTGGTTGCGGAGTGGTTCGAACTGGTTGCGGAGTGGTGCGAACTGTTAGCGGAGCGGTTCGAACTGGTTGCGCAATGGTGCGAACTGATTGAGGAGTGGTGCGAACTGGTTGAGGAGTGGTGCAAAGTGGTTGTGGAGTGGTGCAAAAGGGTTGTGGAGAGGTGCAAACTGGTTGAGGAGTGGTCAAAACAGGTTGAGGAGTGGTGCGAACTGGTTGCGGTGTGGTGCGAACTGGTTGCGGAGTGGTGCGAACTGGTTGCAGAGTGGCGCGAACTGGTTGCGGAGTGGTGTGAACTGGTTGCAGAGTGGTGCTAACCGGTTGCAGAGTGGTGCGAACTGGTTACGGAGTGGTGCGAACTGGTTGTGGAGTGATGCGAACCGGTTGCGGAGTGGTGTGAACTGGTTGCAGAGTGGTGCTAACCGGTTGCAGAGTGGTGCGAACTGGTTACGGAGTGGTGCGAACTGGTTGTGGAGTGATGCGAACCGGTTGCGGAGTGGTGTGAACTGGTTGCAGAGTGGTGCTAACCGGTTGCAGAGTGGTGCGAACTGGTTACGGAGTGGTGCGAACTGGTTGTGGAGTGATGCGAACCGGTTGCGGAGTGGTGTGAACTGGTTGCAGAGTGGTGCTAACCGGTTGCAGAGTGGTGCGAACTGGTTACGGAGTGGTGCGAACTGGTTGTGGAGTGATGCGAACCGGTTGCGGAGTGGTGTGAACTGGTTGCAGAGTGGTGCTAACCGGTTGCAGAGTGGTGCGAACTGGTTACGGAGTGGTGCGAACTGGTTGTGGAGTGATGCGAACCGGTTGCGGAGTGGTGTGAACTGGTTGCAGAGTGGTGCTAACCGGTTGCAGAGTGGTGCGAACTGGTTACGGAGTGGTGCGAACTGGTTGTGGAGTGATGCGAACCGGTTGCGGAGTGGTGTGAACTGGTTGCAGAGTGGTGCTAACCGGTTGCAGAGTGGTGCGAACTGGTTACGGAGTGGTGCGAACTGGTTGTGGAGTGATGCGAACCGGTTGCGGAGTGGTGTGAACTGGTTGCAGAGTGGTGCTAACCGGTTGCAGAGTGGTGCGAACTGGTTACGGAGTGGTGCGAACTGGTTGTGGAGTGATGCGAACCGGTTGCGGAGTGGTGTGAACTGGTTGCAGAGTGGTGCTAACCGGTTGCAGAGTGGTGCGAACTGGTTACGGAGTGGTGCGAACTGGTTGTGGAGTGATGCGAACCGGTTGCGGAGTGGTGTGAACTGGTTGCAGAGTGGTGCTAACCGGTTGCAGAGTGGTGCGAACTGGTTACGGAGTGGTGCGAACTGGTTGTGGAGTGATGCGAACCGGTTGCGGAGTGGTGTGAACTGGTTGCAGAGTGGTGCTAACCGGTTGCAGAGTGGTGCGAACTGGTTACGGAGTGGTGCGAACTGGTTGTGGAGTGATGCGAACCGGTTGCGGAGTGGTGTGAACTGGTTGCAGAGTGGTGCTAACCGGTTGCAGAGTGGTGCGAACTGGTTACGGAGTGGTGCGAACTGGTTGTGGAGTGATGCGAACCGGTTGCGGAGTGGTGTGAACTGGTTGCAGAGTGGTGCTAACCGGTTGCAGAGTGGTGCGAACTGGTTACGGAGTGGTGCGAACTGGTTGTGGAGTGATGCGAACCGGTTGCGGAGTGGTGTGAACTGGTTGCAGAGTGGTGCTAACCGGTTGCAGAGTGGTGCGAACTGGTTACGGAGTGGTGCGAACTGGTTGTGGAGTGATGCGAACCGGTTGCGGAGTGGTGTGAACTGGTTGCAGAGTGGTGCTAACCGGTTGCAGAGTGGTGCGAACTGGTTACGGAGTGGTGCGAACTGGTTGTGGAGTGATGCGAACCGGTTGCGGAGTGGTGTGAACTGGTTGCAGAGTGGTGCTAACCGGTTGCAGAGTGGTGCGAACTGGTTACGGAGTGGTGCGAACTGGTTGTGGAGTGATGCGAACCGGTTGCGGAGTGGTGTGAACTGGTTGCAGAGTGGTGCTAACCGGTTGCAGAGTGGTGCGAACTGGTTACGGAGTGGTGCGAACTGGTTGTGGAGTGATGCGAACCGGTTGCGGAGTGGTGTGAACTGGTTGCAGAGTGGTGCTAACCGGTTGCAGAGTGGTGCGAACTGGTTACGGAGTGGTGCGAACTGGTTGTGGAGTGATGCGAACCGGTTGCGGAGTGGTGTGAACTGGTTGCAGAGTGGTGCTAACCGGTTGCAGAGTGGTGCGAACTGGTTACGGAGTGGTGCGAACTGGTTGTGGAGTGATGCGAACCGGTTGCGGAGTGGTGTGAACTGGTTGCAGAGTGGTGCTAACCGGTTGCAGAGTGGTGCGAACTGGTTACGGAGTGGTGCGAACTGGTTGTGGAGTGATGCGAACCGGTTGCGGAGTGGTGTGAACTGGTTGCAGAGTGGTGCTAACCGGTTGCAGAGTGGTGCGAACTGGTTACGGAGTGGTGCGAACTGGTTGTGGAGTGATGCGAACCGGTTGCGGAGTGGTGTGAACTGGTTGCAGAGTGGTGCTAACCGGTTGCAGAGTGGTGCGAACTGGTTACGGAGTGGTGCGAACTGGTTGTGGAGTGATGCGAACCGGTTGCGGAGTGGTGTGAACTGGTTGCAGAGTGGTGCTAACCGGTTGCAGAGTGGTGCGAACTGGTTACGGAGTGGTGCGAACTGGTTGTGGAGTGATGCGAACCGGTTGCGGAGTGGTGTGAACTGGTTGCAGAGTGGTGCTAACCGGTTGCAGAGTGGTGCGAACTGGTTACGGAGTGGTGCGAACTGGTTGTGGAGTGATGCGAACCGGTTGCGGAGTGGTGTGAACTGGTTGCAGAGTGGTGCTAACCGGTTGCAGAGTGGTGCGAACTGGTTACGGAGTGGTGCGAACTGGTTGTGGAGTGGTGTGAACTGGTTGCAGAGTGGTGCGAACTGGTTACGGAGTGGTGCGAACTGGTTGCGGAGTGGTGCGAACTGGTTGCAGAGTGGTGCAAACTTGTTGCGGAGTGGTGCAAACTGGTTTCGGAGTGGTGCGAACTGGTTGCCGAGTGGTGCAAACTGGTTGCTGTGTGGTGCTAGGTGGTTGTGGAGTGGTGCGAACTGGTTACGGAGTGGTGCGATCTGGTTGCGGAGTGGTGCAAACTGGGTTTGGAGTTGTGCGAACTGGTTGCGGTGTGGTGCGACCTGGTTGTGGAGTGGTGCAAACCGGTTGCGGAGTGGTTCGAACTGGTTGCGGAGTGGTGCAAACTCGTTTCCGATTGGTGCGAACTGGTTGAGGAGTGGTGGGAATTGGTTGAGGAGTGGTGCAAACCGGTTACGGAGTCATGCGCACTGGTTGCGGAATGGTGCGAACTGGTTGCGGAGTGGTGCGAACTGGTTGCGCAGTTGTGCGAACTGGTTGCGGAGTGGTGCGAACTAGTTGCGGAGTGCTGCAAACTGGTTGCGGAGTGGTACGAACTAGTTGCGGAGTGGTGCGAACAGGTTGCGGAGTGGTGGGAACTGGTTGAGGAGTGGTGCGAACTGGTGGCGGAGTGATGCGAACTGGTTGCGGAGTGGTGCAAACTGGTTGCGGAGTGGTGCAAACTGGTTGCGGAGTTGTGCAAACTGGTTGCGGATTGGTGCAAACTGGTTACGGAGTGGTGCGAACTGGTTGCGGAGTGGTGCGAACTAGTTGCGGAGTGGTGCGAACAGGTTGCAGAGTGGTGGGAACTGGTTGTGAAGTGGTGCAAACTGGTTGCGATGTGGTTCAAACTGGTTGCGGGGTGGTGCGAACTGGTTGCGGAGTGGTGCGAACTGGTTGTGAAGCTGTGCGAGCTGGTTGAGGAGTGGTGCAAAGTTGAGGAGTGGTGCAAAATGGTTACAGAGTGGTGAAAACTGGTTGAGCAGTGGTACGAAATGGTTGCGGAATGGTTCGACCTGGTTGTAGAGTGGTGTGAACAGGTTGCGCAGTGGTGCGAACAAGTTGTGGAGTGGTGCGAACTGGTTGCAGAGTGGTGCGAACTGGTTGCAGAGTGGTGCGAATTGGTTGCGGAGTGGTGCGAACTGGTTGCGGACCGGTGCAAACTGGTTACGGAGTGGAGCAAACTGGTTGCGGAGTGGTGCGAACTGCTTGTGGAGTGGTGCAAACTGGTTGCAGAGTTGTGTGAACTGGTTGGGGAGTGGTGCGAACTGGTTGCAGAGTGGTGCGAACTAGCTGCGGAGAGGTGCAAAATGGTTGCGGAGTGGTGCGAACTGGTTGCGGAGTGGTGTGAACTGGTTGCGGAGTGGTGCGAACTGGTTGCGGAGTGGTGCGAACTGGTTGAGGAGTGGTGCGAACTGGTTGCGGAGTGGTGCGAACTGGTTGCGGAGTGGTGCTAACAGGTTGCGGAGTGGTGCGAACTGGTTGCGGAATGGTGCAGACTGGTTGCGGAGTGGTGCAAACTGGTTGCAGAGTGGTGCGAACTGGTTGTGGAGTGGTGCGAACTGGCTGCCAAGTGGTGCAAACCCGTTGCGGAGGGGCGCGAACTGGTTGCCGAGTGGTGCGAACTGGTTGCGGAGTGGTGTGGACTGGTTGCGGAGTGGTGCGAACTGGTTGTGGAGTGGTTCAAGCTGGTTGTGGAGTAGTGCGAACTGGTTGCGGAGTGGTGCGAACCGGTTGCGTAGTGGTGCGACCTGGTCACGGAGTGGTGCAAACCGGTTGCGGAGTGGTGCGAACTGGTTGCGGAATGGTGCAGACTGGTTGCGGAGTGGTGCAAACTGGTTGCAGAGTGGTGCGAACTGGTTGTGGAGTGGTGCGAACTGGCTGCCAAGTGGTGCAAACCCGTTGCGGAGGGGCGCGAACTGGTTGCCGAGTGGTGCGAACTGGTTGCGGAGTGGTGTGGACTGGTTGCGGAGTGGTGCGAACTGGTTGTGGAGTGGTTCAAGCTGGTTGTGGAGTAGTGCGAACTGGTTGCGGAGTGGTGCGAACTCGTTGTGGAGTGGTGCTAACTGGTTGCGGAGTGGTGCGAAAGAGTTGCGGAGTGGTGCAAACTGGTTGAGGAGTGGTGCGAACGGGTTGCGGAGGGGTGCGAACTGGTTGCGGAGTGGTGCAAACTAGCTGCGGAGTGGTGCAAATTGGCAGCGGAGTGGTGCGAACTGGTTGCGGAGTGGTGTGAACTGGTTGCGGAGTGGTGCGAACTGGTTGCGGAGTGGTGCGAACTGGTTGCCGAGTGGTGGGAACTGGTTGCAAAAAGGTGCGAACTGGTTGCGGAGTAGTGCTAATAGGTTGCGGAGTGGTGCGAACTGGTTGCGGAGTGGTTCGAACTCGCTGCGGAGTGGTGTGAACTGGTTGAGGAGTGGTGCGAGTTGGCTGAGGAGTGGTGCGAAGTGGTTGCGGAGTGGTGCGAAAGGGTTGCAGAGTGGTGCAAACTGGTTGAGGAGTGGTCAAAACCGGTTGCGCAGTGGTGCCTACGGGTTGCGGAGTGGTGCAAACTGGTTGCTGAGTGGTGGGAACTTGTTGCGAAGTGCTTCAAACTGGTTCCGGAGTGGTGCGAACTGGTTGCGGAGTGGTGTGAACTGGTTTCGTAGCGGTGTGAACTGGTTGCGGAGTGGTGCGAACTGGTTGCGGAGTGGTGTGAACTGGTTTCGTAGCGGTGTGAACTGGTTGCGGAGTGGTGCGAACTGGTTGCGGAGTTGTGCAAACTGGTTGCGGAGTGGTTCGAGCTGGTTGTCGAGTTGTGCGAACTGGTTGCAGAGTGGTGCGAACTGGTTGCAAAGTGGAGCAAACTGGTTGCCGAGTGGTGCGAACTGGTTATGGAGTGGTGCGAACTGGTTGAGGAGTGGTGAGAACCGGCTGTGGAGTGGTGCGACCTGGTCTCGGAGTGGTGCAAGCCGGTTGCGGAGTGGTGCGAGCTAGTTGCGGAGTGGTGCGAACTGGTTGCAGAGTGGTGCTATCCGGTTGCAGAGTGGTGTGAACTGGTTGCGGAGTGGTGCGAACTGGTTGAGGAGTGGTGCGAACTGGTTGCCGAGTGATGCGAACTGGCTGCGGAGTGGTGCAAACTGGTTGTAGAGTGGTGCGATCGGGTTGCGGAGTTGTGCAAACTGGTTGCGGAGTGGTGCAAACTGGTTACGAAGTGGTGCAAACTTGTTGCGGAGTGGTGCGAACTAGTTGCGGAGTGGTGCAAACTGGTTGCGGAGTGGTGGGAGCTGGTTGCGAAATGGTGCGAACTGGTTGCGGAGTGGTTCAAACTGGTTGCGTTGTGGTGCGAACTGGTTGCGGAGTGGTGCGAACTGGTTGCGGAGTTGTGCGAGCTGGTTGAGGAGTGGTGCTAAATGGTTGCGGGGTGGTGCGAACTGGTTGCGGAGTGGTGCGAACTGGTTGCGGAGTTGTGCGAGCTGGTTGAGGAGTGGTGCTAAATGGTTGCGGGGTGGTGCAAACTGGTTGAGCAGTGGTGCGAACTGGTTGCAGAATGGTTTGAACTGGTTGCGTAGTGGTACAAACAGGTTGCACAGTGGTGCGAACTGGTTGTGGAGTGGTGCGAACTGGTTGCGGAGTGGTGTGAACTGGTTGCAGAGTGGTGCGAATTTGTTAGGGAGTGGTGCCAACTGGTTGCGGACTGGTGCAAACTGGTTACGGAGTGGACCGAATTGGTTGCGGAGTGGTGTGAACTGGTTGTGGAGTGGTGCAAACTGGTTGCAGAGTTGTGTGCACTGGTTGCGGAGTAGTGCGAACTGGTTGCGAAGTGGTGCGAACTGGCTGTGGAGTGATGCAAATTGGTTGCGGAGTGGTGTGAACTGGTTGCGGAGTGGTGCGAACTCGTTGTGGAGTGGTGCTAACTGGTTGCGGAGTGGTGCGAACTGGTTGTGGAGTGGTGCAAACTGGTTGCAGAGTTGTGTGCACTGGTTGCGGAGTAGTGCGAACTGGTTGCGGAGTGGTGCGAACTGGTTGCGGAGTGGTGGGAACTGGTTGCGAAGTGCTTCGATATGGTTGCGGAGTGGTGCAAACTGGTTGCGAAGTGGTGCGAACTGGTTTTGGAGTGGTGTGAACTGGTTGCGGAGTGGTGCAAACTGGTTGCAGAGTGGTGCGAACTGGTTGTGGAGTGGTTCAAGCTGGTTGTGGAGTAGTGCAAAATGGTTGCGGAGTGTTGTGAACTGGTTGTGGAGTGGTGTGAACTGGTTGTGGAGTGGTGCGAACTGGTGGTGGAGTGGTGTAAACTGGTTGCGGAGTGGTGCGAACTGGTTGCAGAGTGGTGCGACGTGGTCGCAGAGTGGTGGGAACCGGTTGCGGAGTGGTGCGAACTGGTTGCGGAGTGGTGCGAACTGGTTGGCATTGGTGCGAACTGGTTGCGAAGTGGTGCGAACTGGTTGTGGCGTGGTGCGAACTGGTTGTGGCGTGGTGCGAACTGGTTGTGGCGTGGTGCGAACTGGTTGTGGCGTGGTGCGAACTGGTTGTGGCGTGGTGCGAACTGGTTGTGGCGTGGTGCGAACTGGTTGTGGCGTGGTGCGAACTGGTTGTGGCGTGGTGCGAACTGGTTGTGGCGTGGTGCGAACTGGTTGTGGCGTGGTGCGAACTGGTTGTGGCGTGGTGCGAACTGGTTGTGGCGTGGTGCGAACTGGTTGTGGCGTGGTGCGAACTGGTTGTGGCGTGGTGCGAACTGGTTGTGGCGTGGTGCGAACTGGTTGTGGCGTGGTGCGAACTGGTTGTGGCGTGGTGCGAACTGGTTGTGGCGTGGTGCGAACTGGTTGTGGCGTGGTGCGAACTGGTTGTGGCGTGGTGCGAACTGGTTGTGGCGTGGTGCGAACTGGTTGTGGCGTGGTGCGAACTGGTTGTGGCGTGGTGCGAACTGGTTGTGGCGTGGTGCGAACTGGTTGTGGCGTGGTGCGAACTGGTTGTGGCGTGGTGCGAACTGGTTGTGGCGTGGTGCGAACTGGTTGTGGCGTGGTGCGAACTGGTTGTGGCGTGGTGCGAACTGGTTGTGGCGTGGTGCGAACTGGTTGTGGCGTGGTGCGAACTGGTTGTGGCGTGGTGCGAACTGGTTGTGGCGTGGTGCGAACTGGTTGTGGCGTGGTGCGAACTGGTTGTGGCGTGGTGCGAACTGGTTGTGGCGTGGTGCGAACTGGTTGTGGCGTGGTGCGAACTGGTTGTGGCGTGGTGCGAACTGGTTGTGGCGTGGTGCGAACTGGTTGTGGCGTGGTGCGAACTGGTTGTGGCGTGGTGCGAACTGGTTGTGGCGTGGTGCGAACTGGTTGTGGCGTGGTGCGAACTGGTTGTGGCGTGGTGCGAACTGGTTGTGGCGTGGTGCGAACTGGTTGTGGCGTGGTGCGAACTGGTTGCAGAAGGTTAGAAGTGGTTGTGGAGTGGTGCAAACAGGTTGCGCAGTGGTGCGAACTGGTTACGGGGCGGTGCGAACTGGTTGCGAAGTGGTGCGAACTGGCTGCCAAGTGGTGCAGACCCGTTGCGGAGGGGCGCGAACTGGTTGCCGAGTGGTGGGAACTGGTTGCAGAGTGGTGCAAACTGGTTGCGGAGTGGTGCGAACTGGTTGCGGAGTGGTGCGAACTGGTTGCAGAGTGGTTCGAACTGGGTGCGGAGTGGTGCGAACTGGTTGAGGAGTGGTGCAATGTGGTTGCGGAGTGGTGCAACAGGGTTGCGGAGTGGTGCGAACTGGTTGAGGAGTGGTCAAAACTGGTTGCGGAGTGGTGCAAAATGGGTGTGGAGTGGTGCTAACTGGTTGCAGTGTGGTGCGAACTGGTTGTGGAGTGGTTTGAACTGGTTGCCCAGTGGTGCAAACCGGTTGCAGAGTGGTGCCAACTGGTTTCCGAGTGGTGCGAACTGGTTGTGGAATGGTGCGTACTGGTTGTGGAGTGGTGCGAACTGGTTGTGGAGTGGTGCGAACTGGTTGCGAAGTGGTGCAAACTGGTTGCGAAGTGGTGCGAACTGGTTGTGGAGTGGTGCGTACTGGTTGTGGAGTGGTGCGAACTGGTTGTGGAGTGGTGCGAACTGGTTGCGAAGTGGTGCAAACTGGTTGCGAAGTGGTGCGAACTGGTTGCACAGTGGTGCGACCTGGTTGCGGAGTGGTGCGAACTGGTTTTGGAGTGGTGCAAGCTGGCTGCGGAGTGGTGCGGCCTGGTTGATGAGTGGTGCAAACTGGTTGCAGAGTGGTGGGAACTGGTTGTGAAATGGTGCGAACTGGTTGCGGAGTGGTTCAAACTGGTTGCATTGTGGTGCGAACTGGTTGCGGAGTGGTGCGAACTGGTTGCGGAGTTGTGCGAGCTGGTTGAGGAGTGGTGCAAAATGGTTGCGGGGTGGTGGAAACTGGTTGAGCGGTGGTGCGAACTGGTTGCAGAAGGTTTGAAGTGGTTGTGGAGTGGTGCAAACAGGTTGCGCAGTGGTGCGAACTGGTTGTGGAGTGGTGCGAACTGGTTGCGGAGTGGTGTGAACTGGTTGCAGAGTGGTGCGAATTTGTTGGGGAGTGGTGCGAACTGGTTGCGGACTGGTGCAAACTGGTTACGGAGTGGAGCGAATTGGTTGCGGAGTGGTGCGAACTGGTTCTGGAGTGGTGCAAACTGGTTGCAGAGTTGTGTGCACTGGTTGCGCAGTGGTGCGAACTGGTTGCGAAGTGGTGCGAACTGGCTGTGGAGTGATGCAAATTGGTTG